>JABCKS010025214.1:0-21699 GCA_018851325.1 Termitomyces sp. DKA19 | reverse complement strand
CAGAATGACATGAGCTTCTTTTCAGCCTCAGCAACAGTGTTGTAAACCCTAAACTTCAATGAGAATCCCTGTACAAAGGCTTCCTAGTCAGAAAACAGTGGGTGGCAGGGGTTGTACTGGAGAAGGGCTGTATAGCAATCCTCTGCAGGTAGAAGGAGGCAAATGTAATGTAGGCTTTGTTAGTGGCAAAGGTGTTCAGCTTCCCTTGGAATGTATTGAGACATTGTATCAAAAAGGTGTGCTACTTCTGGAGGTTATGACTATGGAAGGGTTCTGGCTTCTGGATATCCAGCCAACCTTTATAAGCTAGAGCCTTTTAGACTTTGCCTAATCTTTGGGGTTCTAAGGGGGGAGGGGCAGTGTTGTAGTAGTAATAATAATGGTTCTCTGCCTCTCCAGGTAGGAATGCACCTATAGCAGGTCTCCACCCTCTAGGAAGGCCTCCTCCTGGGGGCCCTCCCCCTGGGGGTGCTTCTTATCCTGGCCCAGGGGGTAGTCCCCCTAGAATCCATCCTGGAGGTCTGCCAGGAGGTCCAAAGGGTGGTCTGTCAGGGAGTCTGCTGGAGGGTTTGCTGGAGGGTCTGCTGGAGGGTCTGTTAGGGGGCCCAAAAGGATCCTCTAGTGGTCCAATGGGGTCTCCAGATAGTCTGAATGGTTCTCCAAGGGGTCTAAAGTGGCTTTCCTGTCATTCTGAGCCTAGGGAGAGGTTGAGTGCTGCCACAGGTGCCAGCACCAGTGCCAGGGAGGGAACAGGGAGAAAGGGGTGGGGATGGGGGGGATTACAAAGGTTGAAATGTGGGGGAGAGTTCTAGGTTTCAGAGTTTTGAGGTGGTGAAGCATTCATTGTAAGCTCCATATAGGGTTTCTCATTAACATAGCTGAGGGTGTGTTTGGACTAAGTGTCCCTACTGTTCTCCATAGCAGGCATGGCTGGAGGGGGATTCTGATCCCATATACAAAAGGTCCTTACACCTAGGGCCAAGTTAGAGCAGAGTTGGGCTAAGAGTCCTACTATCTTGGCTGTGGGCTGGTTGAACAGCCTGCTGGAGAGGTTGAGGTTTTAGAGTAGGGTGGAGGCTGCATCCAGGTTGTCCTGATGTCAGTTTCTGGCATTCAGAGCCTTGGCAGGTTAGAGGGGCACTTGGTCCATTTTTCATTGCAGGTGGAAGGACTACATGGGGTCAGAGGGGTTCTTGAACCTTTCTGGTGATGGTAATATGTGGATTTTCCTGACTAGATTGTACAGCTCATTCTGCAAGGACATATTACTTTAGAGAAGGTCAAGGGCTTATGCTAATAGGTTTCTTTGCTCATAGAGCTCAAAAAATGTTACCAGGTGGTCTGTCCAAACCTTAGCAGTGGCCTCTGAAGTTGGTTGCCCCAGTTTCTTGAAAAGACTCTGGGTCCATTGGAAGAAGTCCACTTATGGGAGTTGAAGTTTCCATAGGGTTGCACTATGTTACCTAGAGTAGTCTGTCATGTGCTCTCCCTGCCAAAGCAGGGGGTCCCCTCCCATCTGAGGCACATTTCTGAGTTCTATAGGTGTAGAAGGCATAAGGACAGCCAGAGCTGCCATAGGCCCCCTTTGGAGAGGTGTAGAGCATACAGTCAAGGCTAGAAGTAAGTAGCCCTTAGTCCCTAGTATGTGCTCTACTCCAGCAGCAAATGGACCAGTACTGGCAGGTACCAGAGCATTCCACCCTACATTTAGAGCTCCTGGTGAGTCTTCTGGTTGTGGTTCCACATAGGGGTCCTGTGTAGGAGGAGACACTAGGGAATGCCAGTCAGGGGCTGGGCCCTGACTTACTAAAGGTCCTGGCCCAAATCTATATGTGGCTATTGGTCAGTACTAATGCAAAGGTTGGAATGGGGGTGGTTGCAGGAAGGGGGTGGTTGCAGGAAGGGGGTCTGGTTGTTTTGGGAGGTAACTGGGGGTTGTGTATAATGGATTGGTGCAATCAGATTGCTGTAGGAGTCCATAGCATAGGTAGCAGTGGACCAGTAGGAAGGGCTAGCATAGTGGGCTATCAAGTGTCTGATGAGTGGGGGGAGTCTTGATATTATGTCAAGTCCAGAGTACCTGGGAGTTCACCTCTAAGAGCAAGAACCCATTAGTTGGCTAGTCAATGACTGAAGTGGGAATGTATGAATGTTCTGAGCTTGATCTGGGCACTAAGCAATGTCCTGGGGTTGTTATAATGAGGACAGAGGTGGTTGAAGTCTATAGGGGTGTTTTGTGGACTGAGACAACTACACTGGAGGGTTGAGAAAGACAAGAAGAAAAATAGATTAAGCAAGAATAGAGATAGAGAGAGTAGAGAAGTGAGAAGTAGATGAAAATATGCAATATCAAGACTACCAACTAACTATGAGATTCCAGAGCTATATACTTGAGCTTTCTAGAGAAAGTCAGAGATGAGAGAGGGTCTTTGGGTGAGCGGTGCCCACCTAGGGCTTGGCCCCTATCATAGCAGGGCCTGAATATAGTCCAAAGCAGACCCCAAGGGTAAAGTTATGAGGTAGAGCATCTTGAGGCTGGAGCAGCCCCTAGAGATGCATTGGGACTTGGGAAAATGTCTTGTTGGTGATCTGGTGATGTGTAAGATGCATTCCAAGAAAGTTGTTGTGGTTGGAGCTTGGAAACACACAGGCTAGTGATCCAGTAATATACAGAGTATAGGTAGGGTCTGGGTAGAGGGCAGGGACATCCAAGGGTTGGGCTGGGGGTTTTAGGTAGATGTCAGAGGTGGTGGGGTCATTAGAGAGGAACTGATGGGGTCCTGACAAGGGGTCTGCAAGGGAATAGGGAGACATTCTAATAAGGTTTGTAAGAAGTGGGTAATAGTTTCTGTGGATTAGCATAAACTTGCAAGCTCATTGGTGTAAAGGATAAGGGAAGTTTGAATAGACTGCATCTGGGCCTCTAAGAGTAACAAACAGTCCTAAGCTTCATCCTGAGGATTGGAAGTTCCTCTGGAGTCTGCTGACAAAGTTGGAGTGGTCATATCAATCCCAGAATGAAATACAAGGGTGGGGAAGGACTTGTAGGGGCAAGATTTACTTTAGCAGTTAGAAGGGCTTTCAGACTGACATAAGAAGACTTGTTCTACTGTAAGGGAAACCTTTGGAGGCTGAAACTGAAATCATACAGCTGGCAAAGAGAGGTCCAAAGTCTATTCAGAGCTATGCTACATGTACAGATCTGGCTATACCCAGTATAACCTTTTAGGCTTCTGAACCATGGGACTAACTATATAGTGATAGACAGTCATGTACTCTCTATAATGTGCTTCTACTCATCATGCAACCAACAGAGAGTCTGGAACAGGAAATGTGAGGTGAGGTGAGGTGAGGTGAAGTAAGGTGAGGTGAACCCTAACTTCATAGACTAAAGTCATGTGCCATTGTTGATCTGTTGCTGCATATGATGGTGGTTCCAAGGTGAAATGATCCAAGATGAAATGAAGTGAAGTAAGGTGAAATGAGGTGAAATGAAGTAAAATAAGCCAAACTGAGTGGTTTCTGATGAGAGTAGAGAGACAGAAATAGACAAAAGTAAGGAGAACTAGGCAATATCAAGACTACCAACTAACTACAGAAGGCTTGGACTATATACTTGAGGTCTCTGAGGAGAGCTGGGCAAGGTAGGAGGTCCCAGGTGGGTGGCACCTGTCCAGGACTTGGCCTTTGTCATAGTGGGGCCTGGGCATGGTCTGAGGCAGGCTCTGCAGTCATATTCATAGGTGCAGGATTGTCTTGAGGCTGAGGCAGGCCCCAAGAGGGTATTGGAACTCAGGAAGTTGAGTTACCAGTGATCTGTTGATGTCCAAGGTGTGCCTGGAGAAGTTGGTGGGGCTCAGGAGCATGTGGGCTGGTGATCTAGTGATTGTGTAGATCATGGGTGGGGTTTAGGCAGGGGTGAAGGTTTAGAAGTTGCTACTTGAGCTTAGATACAAAGATGTCACAAAAGAAAGGAGAGCCATCTGAGTTTGTAAATAGTATAGCATTGTATAGCTTTTGATTAACTAAGAAAAGGTTGTGGAGAGCTGAGACAGGGCAGGTAGGAGAGCTGAAAGGGGCTTTTGCTAGCAAGATAGAGACACCTTCTTGAAATGGATCAGTTTTTAATGTGGGAAGGTTGATTCTGATATGGGAAGGAGATTCAAAGAAAGGAAGGAATATAACATATCCATGTATGAGATGGAATATGGGGCTGAACTTTTCACCTCAGTTGAGTGTGAACTCTTTGCAGTGGAGGAATCCAGCCTATACCATTTTAACTGCTGCATTGAAAAATTCTTCAAATTGACTTGAGGTGTCACTTGCTCCTGATGTAAACTTTTGAAGTATTTCAAGTGCAATGGATTGTTTAGGGTTGTATTCTTGCTCACCATAATATTGTTTAATTCTGTAAATGACTTATCATACAGTTTCAGACTCATAGGCACTATCTAAATGAGAGACCCTCATTGACATAAAGGGAATGAATGGCAGAGAGATAGCTTTCAATAGTCTTGGATTGGAGGGCTTGATCTCTGAGAGAGTATACCTATTCAACAGCAGCTCGATCTGTAGTAAGGAGGTAGCAGCTTGGCCTATTGAGCATATTTAAGTTGAGTCAGCAGAAGTCAATGTAGGATTTCTAGCCAGTTGAGGTGGCTTTTTCTAGTACTAGCTACTAGTCCATGCTACCAGTAGAAAGCTACTTGAGATAAAAGGTTGGCATGCACTTCATACTAATGAAGTTAGATTTCTAAGATGAGGGTGTGCAGGGAAGATCTGGAGCAAGCTGGAATAACCTGCTGTACTGGAAATAAGAAGCAGCATTAGCAAGTACATTCTCCTCAGATGAAATCCAGACAGAAGAGAAAGAAAAATTGAGACAAACTGCAAGCATTGTTATGGTCCTTAAGACCTGCATAGATTAGACTGAGTTTGCCATCCCAAAGTTTAGCCAAGCTACAACTGCCAAGTTATTACAAAAAAAAGTGATATGATGGCTAGTCCACATGTCTCCCCAGCATGAGCAAAGATTTCCTTAAACTGGATGTCATGGCTCTAAAAATGATGAGAAACTCAAGCTAAAAGCCACTGCCACAAGATAACTCCATTAAGGCCCTTGTATCCACTCACATCTATATAAATGGATAGGCAAGGCCATGATGAAAATATGAGCAAGATACCATTCCATATCTTGCTGAATGTATGCCACCAGCAAATGTCAGATGTAGCAGATTTGGAAATATAAGAAGTCAAACAGGTAATGGATGAATATACAGGACTGTAGTATAACTTAAGATACAAATTGTAGGAAGCCTATGAGTTCTTACAGTTCTAGAGGAAAACATGTTCTCTTGAATACCCAAGCAACTAGTAATTCTTCCAAGAATGCCATTTTGTCTAGTGGCAGTCATACTTCCATCACATCAGAGTCAATTTCCAGCCTGAGGAACTTCAAGCTTGGTAGATGGCCAAATTGTCTTAGAACCATGGAAAGAAAGCCTGAGCTCCTTTTCAAGGCCCAAGATCCATTTGACAGCAGCAATAGATGGCATGGGGAGCAGTAGGGGGGAAAACAGTAAGGGAAAATCATTTAGATAGTAACAGAGGTGTGTTAGTATATAGTACTGGATAATCTAGTATAAAGCCTCTGCAGAGATTAAAAATATAGGGTGCAGACTTAAGGCTAAAGGCAGTACTATGAGATAATAAAATCTTGAGCCCTATCTAAAGCCAATGCCAGTCTTCAGATTATACAGAAATATGATGGAAAGCATCTTTCAGATCAAGCTTAGCCATTAAAGTGCCATGGCCAAGATGGCAAAGATTACTCAGAGCTCTTATAAATATGTCATAATTAATGTGGCCTTCACTATCTGAGATGCTGTTATTGACTGAAATCCCTTCTAGCTAGGACAAGTGGTTGATCAGATGCAGTTTTCCCAGCTTCCTCTTATAGCTTACCAATCTCAATGATAAGCAGCAAAAGTCCAGAAATAGAGGGGAGTGAAGACTTAAACAAATTCCTTATTCTCAGTTGCAGATTTGAGGTTGACATACAACTGATAACATTTCTTACACATAACTGATAGCATCTCTCACTTAAGAATCTAATAGCAGTACTAAATTGAATTATTTTGAGTAATGTGGATATAAATGTAAGATCTGAGTAGTAATAATGCCAGGCATTAATTATGAGAGAAGAGGAGACTAGGGATGAGAATGAGAGATGGAGTATTATAGAGTTACAACAAGAATTGGTGTTAGGATGCAGCAGTGACAGTGGACCTGGAAGAAAGAGGTAGAAGTTTGGAAAATTAGGGGTAAAGCTTGAGAAAGGAAAGGGAAGACAATGTGGAAAAAGAGGATGAAACTGTAACTATAGATAAAACCTAAATAGTGGGCTGTGTGCCTACTACTACATACCTTCACATTTTCTTACAATTTATCTCTATGTGGTCCTTAGCTCTACACTTACAACACTTATGGATACAACCATTAAAGCAGAAGGAAGCACATATGCCCTTATTATAAGCAAAGAAAATTTTAGAACCTACATTCTAATCACATTTTCCTATGGATTTGTATAAGGTGCTTGGAGCATATGCATTTCCCAGACAAAACTCCATTAGAAGCAGATTATTGAGCTTGGCCCAACCTGTGTAAGATTCAGCAAACATTTCTTACCAGTGGCTGAGGTGAAAGTGAACCATGACATTGAAGGACCACTGCCCATTCATATTTCTGGTTAAGATTTGCAAGATGGGAAAGGTATTTAGCTGTGCCATGACTGATCATGAAAGTGGCATGTGCATCACCTGAAGAGGCTGTGAATGCCTAAAGGACAGAAAAATAGGTCAACAAGAAGATGAGGAGATTATTGAATGCAGGATAGTCCTTAGCACTGGTAACATGAGAGCTATTGGAGTCTATGCACTCCATGTCCATGTGCTGAAACTTGAAAGCAGGATCAAGCTTACACAGATCCATGAGGCAGAACTTGTGCCATGCAATGTCCAGCAGTACATTTGTCTCAATAGCAGGAAATAGTGCAGGTAGTGATTTACCAGTGGGGGATTGATCCATTGAGATGGATGCTGGGAATGAAGGCATGGGGTTGACATGTGCTGTAAGTGGAGTGGCAAGGCCTGGTGACTGATTTGCCAGGGTGGCAAAGGCGCGAAGCATGGTCATCATACCAGCAAGCACCGCTTCACTGCTCTGTATTGAAGGGGGATCCGGTAGCTGGGATTCCAAAGGATCGGGGCTGGCTCCCTGCTGATCGAGTTTGGGCATAGCTGACGATAGGGTTGGCAATGGTGTGAGCAAAGGGAGAGGCAACGATAGAGGCGATGATGAAGGGGGAGATGGTGATTGACAGTAGCTTGTTGGGGCAAACCGACCGTTTGGAAGGCGAAGACGACCTGATGTGCACTAGGTACCAGCTGAGAGATGCGTCCTGCAGAAAGAAAAAGCCGAGTCCAGTGGACTGACCAGCTCTATGTGAGTGGGGAGAAGGATGCAAGACGTGAGTACTAGACCGACCTGACAAGCTCTATGTGAGTGGGGAGAAGGATGCAGGACGAGGATATGGGAAATGGTAGGTAGAACTATACACGATGTCCGAAGACAATAGGGCCATTGTCGCCACTGCGACAATGAAATGTGATATGACGAGGGTGGACGCGTCGCGTAGTGCATGATCGGGCGAGGGTCGTGTTCGCTTACCTAGACGTCGATCAAAGATTTTTGATCGTCACAATTATTATTGGCTTTGAGCTCTTCACCACTTCCCGATGCTTGTATTCTTCCGTTGGAATCAAGTAGAATAGAAGTCATATTACCGCTACCGCTCGCATTGTCATCCATTGGTGTCTGAGCCGAGACATTGCAAGAAACATGTATTTAAAACCTTCCTCCGGACCAAAATCCTCCTTTAGCATTTCCAACGCCCTCCAGACCGAAATCACCGAACCGTGTATCGCCATCCAATTCCGTACCATACATTGTACGTTTCATATGCGATGGTGGTTCAAGTCCCACTCCAGAGCTCGAGCTTGCATCCACAGCCCGTACACCTGATTCACTGGTTTCGCCATTGTTAGACGACTGTCGAGTTAATGTAGCAGGATCAATGGAGCCGCCTGTCAGTCCGCTAGTATGGCGAAGCCCGATTGGTCTCGATGGTCGCCCAGGGGGTGGAAACCCAAATGCTTGAAAAACATCCGAACGGCCCGGTTGTTGCTGGTTGAGGATACCAGTGGTACTCGTTCCGGCTGGTGAAGGTGATTGAGGAGGTTCAGGATAAGGAAAACTAGGCATAAACATGCCATGTGCAGGTGTTGACGCGATAGCATGTTGAAAAGAGAAAGCAAAAGGTCGTTGGTTCTCGGTTGCATTGGCGGTACTAGTTACACGATTTCCTCGCGGAATCATTGGTGGTTCCGATGCAAGAGGAGAGGTGGCAAAAAAATCGGGCAAACTTTCAGTCGGCGGTGGTGGGTCCGCGAGTTCCATAGGCGATACATCTAGGCCACTCATCACTCTGATGCTAGATCCACGGAAGGGATCATGAGTTCTTTCCTGTTCTGGAAGATCGTCCTCGATGTCAACCTCACGTGAGGCACTGAGATTCGCTGTAACGTCGTTTTCCGAAGATATTTTGGCCCTCTTCCTGGATGGTTTTGAATGTGTAATCCTGTCTACAGCTCGACTGAGATCCTGATTGTTGTGGACGAGTTCGCTAGCTGCTGAATCACGATGTCGTTTGCCAAGCATACTTGGAGCAAATCCTGGATGTGGGCTTGTGTTGCTTGAAGAACCTGGTGCAGACAGAGAATCATCAGAGCTCTGGAAAAGTCCTGGTCCCATGGATAGTCGAGAAGCACCTAGATCACTGCAGCAGAATAGTCAGTCAAAATCGATCAGAAAAAAAGTATTTGATTACCTTGGATCTGCACGACTCTCGCGTACAGAACCCTGTATCTTAGGCGTTGAAGGCGGTGCTGTCTGCACCAGGTGGGTTTCCTGATGTTTGTTGGAACCCAGCTGCAAAACTGTGGTCGCGTCTATTCCTTTCCGAAGATCTCGAATTGTTGCAGTCAATGATTCAACCTGTTCTTTCAGGCTCCCTATCTCGTCAATGCGGGCTCTCAACTCTTGAACTTCCGTTTTTAGTGCCTGCATGGAGTCCAACTCGGATTTCATTGATTTCATTTGTTTATGGAGTGGTCGAAGCTTAAGGATCATGAGGTCACCTAGGAAGGAACACAACGGACGACTCACAGTATCAGCTACATGTTGATCAATAGTGACCAGAGAACCAATCGGAACTCCAGGAGATGTTCCTTTTCCCAAGACTTGGGAAAAGCGTTCTTCTCGCAAGGCAGCTTCATCGAGAAGATCCACTGCGAGCATTAAGAGAAAAAGACGTAAGAATCCGCGAATACGAACCTTGTTCTGCAGTGTGATCATCTTGTTCAACTTCTGTAGAACCGAAGAATTAATGTATCTGCCGTTTAGTCATTGAAGCGACACACCTTCGAGAATTGTTGCCTCAGATGTTTGAAAAGTCCTACTTGCCTTCCCTCGCTTCCCTTTCGGGATACTCAGCGACTTTGTCACAGCTCGAGGTCCTGTGCCGCCAGCAACTACCGGACGTCCAACACCTAACCTTGTTTGTTCCTTTCTTTTCCTTGTGCGAGTTGCTAATGGGGGAGTAGTAGATGCAGAAACGCAGTCATGATCATGTTTATCATGATTTGCATGTATTTCGTCTTCTTCCCCTTTATCTGTATCATGTATGATGATAGAACTGATGCGACTGGGACCGGCACGACTTGATTGTCTTGTCGAGACAGATCGGCGAGTAGATGTGCTTGTAGCAGGAGGCCTTCTGCAATGTGACCGTAAGTGTCTGATTGAGTATGCTGAGAACTCACGAACGCTGTGTCAATGAGCAAGTCAATCAGAGCCTCTGACTTCAGGTTCGCTTTTACACCATAATCCTGGACAAAAATGAGGGAACCAACACCTGAAGATAGTAAGAGCACACTTTGCAGAGCCTCTGCAGATCTACACGCTTCATTGACTCGAGAGATTTCCTGGATGGGAGAGGTGCCATGAGTGGAAGGCAGTGGATAAAAACGTTCAACGTTGAAGTGGTTCAGAACTGAAATTCAACAAGAATAAACAACGCGATACCACGTGATCGTAGGATAGAGACGGCCGCCTAAATTGGGCACTCCTACATATTAATTACTCTTAATCATCATGGAAGAAAGCACCAGTGATTGAGTGTTGAAGATGCGGTCGGAGTTATGAATAGGGTTAATGGCCATATTCAACATGAGATTATTATTAACTCACAATTTCAGCGTTTAACAATAACTCTTCCATATATTATTGTGATTCACAATTACGACTCAGATTTCACGCATCTCCCACACGTCACGGCTATCGGTCCGCATTTCCGTGACAGAGCTGTTCAACGTTCATTACCCTCTCGTCGTCGACGTATCTCGCTCCAAAAATGACGTCCTGGTCTCTAGCACAAGTCGCAGAACACGACTCGGCGATGTGAGCTGCCTCATCTACCTTGTCTCGTGCTCAATAACTAGATGAATAGTTCTTGCTGGGTCATTATCAAGAATCATGTGTACGACGTTACAGAATTTCTCGACGTATGGTATCTCTCTTGGATTTCAAGCCTAGAGATTCACCTCCTCCTTCTTAGGAACATCCAGGTGGGGCCAGCATCATCTTGAAATACGCAGGGAAGGACGCGACCGGAGTATATGAACCCATTCATCCACCTGATGCATTAGAGAAAAATCTGCCTACTTCGAAACACTTAGGCCCTCTGAACTCCGATGCTGCGCGTGCCGTTGCTAAAGCGCGAGAGAGCAAGCTAAAGACAAAGGATGAAATGAGAGTTGAGATCGCTCTCAAGCAGAGGCCACCACTTGATCACATTCTTAGCCTCGCTGACATGGAGGTAATTCGGCATAATATATAGCGTACTGACACGTACTCATCGAATCTCAAGGCAGTCGCTAGAAAGGTGTTATCTTATAGGGCATTGGCATATTACTCGTCTTCATCGGACGACCAGCTGAGTGAGCTCTGATGTGTCTGTACACAAATAGACTAATAACAACAACAATCAGCATACCAGGAAAATGCGCATGCGTTTACCAGGTTCTTTTTCCACCCGCGTGTCATGAGGGCAGTTTCGCAATGTGATCCTTCTACTACCATCCTTGGGTACAGAACGTCTATACCAGTTTTCATCTCTGGAGCTGCTCTTGCGAAGCTCGGACATCCTCAAGGTGCGTATGTCCTCTTGCGTCTGGCTCACTAGCAGTCAAATATCTCAAAAGGCGAGATCAACCTCACTAGGGGTGCTGCCCGAACCAACATCATTCAGATGGTGTCATCCAACGCGTCTCTGTCATACGAAGAAATAATAGCTGCTGCTGCGCCTTCACAGCCTATTTTCTTCCAACTATACAAGAATGTCAACGATTCCGTCGCAGAGAAACGTGTGAGAGATGTAGAGAGACTGGGGTATAAAGCAATATGGTTGACTGTAGATGCACTTGTTCCCGGAAACAGGGAAAAGGACATACGTGCCCCCTGGGTCATTGAAGAATTGGAGTCAGGAAAGCCCAAGTACCGCACAGAAACTGTGGATGATGATGCTCGAAGCAGTGATGTTGGCTTTGGTACGGCTGGAGCGCTCATTGCAAATGACGATCGAGACATGACTTGGGAAAAGGCGAGAGACTTTCGACGGCTCTCTTTCCCAATCTCTTATATTGCGAATGCAGACGATCCCTTGGTTGCGAAAGATCACAACACTTCCTATCGTCATCAAAGGTGCAGTCGAGATTTTCTCTGTGCACATTATTTACTATTGATCACCAGGTATACAAACGGTGGAGGTAACTAGCAATAACTCAGTTTTGGTAACCATCTCAGCAACTGCTCAATTCACTTTTCAAGGATGCGGTTCTTGCTGCAGAAGCTGGAGTAGAGGGTATCTTGATTTCTAATCATGGTGGTAAGTGTACGTCGCCAAATTTTGAGAATAACCCTGAGGTTTATATAGGCCGTCAATTGGAATAGTGCGTTTGCCATCGCACTTCCGAATCTGCTCACCGACGTCGGCTTCTGCATCATTCAGCTCGTTCCCACCCTTGGAAATCTTATATAGACTTCACAACCAGCGACCCGACGTGTTCGACAGATTGGAAGGTGGCTAATGACTTTATCCGCTTCTATCTTGGCTGTACACTGAACGAGCATGTCAGTTTATATTGATGGTGCGTTTGTTCATCCGTAGCATCCTGCAAGCATCATTCCCATGCGCCTTCAAGGAGGGATTGAGCGGGGAACAGGTAATCACCAGTGCTATTAGACTTTGAGATAATGTAATAATATTATTATGACTCTAGATGTGGTAAAGGCTCTTTGCTTAGGGGCCAGAGCAGTTGGTTTAGGCCGAGCCTTTCTTTACGCGCAAAGTGTAACTACACTCTCGTCCTTCTAATTGCTCTAATATTCCTTCCAGGCGTACGGTGTTTCCGGGGTAATCAAAGTAGCCCGCATTCTGGAACGCGAAATCCTGACTGCAATGAGACATCTGGGTGCACGCTGTGTCCAAGATTTAAAACCTGAGCTGGTATATTTGCCTCCACTTTGCAAAATTGTCATTTTATGTGTCATTACCAGGTGGAACGTGTCGACTGGCAGCCGCTTCTACGTCCCAGACTGTGATTTATGAAGGACCGGATAGGCGGGAATACTCCTTGGGTTATTATAGTTGGTACCATGGAAAATGGTTGGATACTTAATCATTGTGGACCGCGTTCTAGTTCTACAACCAAATCGGTGAGATACGCTAATGAAGCCGGGCGGATGACTCCAATCCCAGGAACCCATTCTTTGCGTTCCACAAAAGCCCATTTCCACCTCTTGAGTGTTTAGTACCTGACACGAAGACTTCTCCCACAAGCTCACCAGATATCGGATCAGTTCTTTGTCTGATGGCACTACTGTTTTCCACTCGTCTGATGTTGAAGGGTGATGGACTGTACAGAAAATACGATAGGAATCCAGCGCGTACTGTCCAGCGCCTGGCAAATGAGAGATGGGAGTTGGAGGATACCTTTTTCGTTTGCTAGATGAATTGTGGGCTGGCGTATTGGACGATCTAACTCTAGGAGTCGAAGGCCTGAGATCAGGGACATACGGAGGATCGCGCAAGTAGGTTTCAGATAACTTGAGAAGGCGAGAAGAACGAATGTTATGGGTGCCAAGAGGCTTTAAAATGGCTACAAGCTCGGCCAGGTCGGCTGGTCTCAATAATCATGACCGAGACATATTTTTGGTTGTGATCTAAGTCATAACCATGAGATAACGCCCAAGGAGTCGGCCATTTCGCGAAAATGACCTGGAATACGGGTATTGCAAGCCTTCCAGTCGTTTTATTCAGCAGTGTGACTGCGATTAATAGCTTCCATGGATCATGTGCAACAGACTCTATGGGCCAGGAGTTGTCACTTGGAATCCTCAATTGATTGAAGATGATTCCACCTTGGATCAAGATAGGTTTTAAACAAGTTAGGCGACGGTAAGCTAGTAGGAAGTTTCGAAAATAAAAGCAGAACAAAGGATCTTGTAGCAGATCTGAGCCTGCGTCTAGCTCGGAGTCAGAGTCGGAAAGGGGCTCTTCGTGACTGGACATGGGCGAAGGTTGTCTTCGAGGAATGTCGGATTTCGAAGGCAAGAAGTAAGGCGAAAACACAGGGATTGATTTTGATCGTCTGTGCGTTCGAGTTACCGCATCCTGCATCGATGAACTCGACAATCTGCCAGTGTTTTTGCCCGTCAGGAGTGGCGTCACGGTCACATGACCGTGATATTAAACCATTCATTCTGCTCAAGTTCATTGCTCTCCAATTATTCTCGTTGTTAATTTGCTCTGTTTGTTGTCAGTTTGCCATATTGATCATCGTCAAATGGGTTTTTGTCAAAGATGCGGTGATATCGTCTCAGGTGTCCGCTGTAAATGTGGCGGAACAGCCGCTGGTCTGTTCTCAACCCAGTTCTTTGGAAAGCTGCGTTCCTCACATTCGCCAATTTTAGACCCTGTTGTCCCGTGGAACCAGGAAAACCATGAAAATGACGCACATGATAGATGGTCAAAAACCTATGTCGAGAGAGCTAGATCTATTTCCCCTGCACGATCCCCTATCACCCAATCAACCAACTCCTCAGTCACGCCCTTGCAGGCCTCTCCTGTAAAACGCTTCCCGCGGCCAATTTCTCACGTTGGCTCTCCTATTAAACTCGGCAATCGCGTATCAGCTCATATTGCGACCTCGACGTTCCATACCAGTCAACGTCCCCCATTACCTTTAAGAAAGATAACTCATGTCCCTGTCCCCGATGTGGATATACTTCCATCATTGAGCGACGCCACTTTATCCAAAGTCTATGGCTCAGTCCTTCAACGAAAAGAATCACTCGTCACTTATTCATGTGCTGTGTGCTTGACACCATTTCCTCCTGATGCCACTATTTACCCCGACCCGACTTCCATCAGCTCCTCTCGTTTTCTTTGTCGGCCTTGTTACGAGACAAATGGAGGCATAAAAGGGAATTGTCCTACGTGCTCTAGACCGGTGCTCACCCTCAAATCTGAAGGGCAATACATACATGCCGGGAATCAGTTTTGGCACAAGAAGTGCTTTAACTGCTCCGGGTGTTTCAAGTACATAGGACAAATCCCGATGATTGATTTGCTCGGACGACCCTCTTGTCTTGATTGTTTTGAAAGTTGCCTGAAACGTGACCCTTCTACTCCCAAAAAGTGTACCTCAGTCAGTGCCAACAACAGCCCTCGGCTCAAGAACTCTAGTAACATCGGCGGTATGGGTTCTGCCTCAAAGGCGGGTAATCGAGAGACTAGAGAAGGCAGCCCAGCAATGGACGAACTCCACCAACGACTTGGAATCTACGGAAGGGGTACGGGAAGTCCCTCAGCAGAAGACCCCAGTCGGAAGCTGTCCATTCTGGCAAAGTTCACTCCAACCTCTCTTGATTATAGCCCCACAGGAAAACAAGCTGCTAGCACATTTGATCGTCTCAGTCGACCAATAGGGAGCCCAGGTTTGTCCACTAAAAACATTGCAAGTCCAACTTCAGGTCTATGTATAAAGGGCACACAGTCTAACCTTGATACCTCCTCAACCCTCGCAAGAAATATCCTGTCCCAAACGAGGTCGACAGAGAGCCCTGCACTCACTCTTGAGGCTGTAGAGGAAACGAAGCAGAAATTTATCAAACCCTCTTCGCTCAACCCCAGGGGGACACTGCTTTCTGCCGTACAGATGACGCCGTCTTTACTACCATATCCTTCTGATTCATTTCCTAATGGTGAATCTCAGTTTGATTCCCGAGCGGGTACCCCCGTTTCCGTGCCTCAAATGCCAGATCTAATGTCCGATCCCTTTAACACCACAATTCAGTCCTCTCTGAGCCCGAACTCTCCACCGAAAGTAAATGATGATGTTTTTGGCACCCAGGAGATGTATATAACTGGACATGGCCCAAGAAATGTTTCCGATACACCTCAAGACGTCATTGTTGATGTGACTGCCACCCGAATGACAACCTCAACACAATACACCCCTTATCCAATACGCAGTCAAGCAATTCCGTCGAAAAACCATGGTTCGGCACTGTCCCTTGTATCATCCTTGACATCCGGACCAAAAAAAGCTCCTCTTCAGGACATTTTGGACCAATCATCTTCCGACCTATCAATCAATAGCTGTGCTGGATGTGGAGGCGCCTTATTCACGATTCGAAATGAGGGAAAGTTTGTTACTGTCCCTGGAGATGGAGAGCTATCAATGACTTATCATGTCGAATGTTTCAAGTGTGCAGTTTGCAACGGAATATTCAATGAAATGGTCGGTGGCCAGGCCATTTTTGTAAAAACAAACAGCGGTGCTTGCCATGTGGAGGTCAAAGTCTACTACAAATCTTTTCGTGCGCTGCCCTGACCAGATATTTCCGATAGTGTGCACCACCTGCAAAAATGACGATACGTAAGATGCCAGCTGTGGCGAGTTCAGAATTGGTATTAACTCCAGGTTTATCTCCATCACTTTCTGTGAAGCCTACGATACGGACGAGGACATATTCAATACAGCGTACTTCGAGTCGTCTGGAACGGCCGCCTCTTACAGTGCCATCCGTATCGGGTACAACATCGCTTCCTCGCTTCGGTAGCAGTACTATTTGTCCAGGCTGTAGTAAACCAGTCTTTCCCATGGAACAGGGCGTCGTTCCTGGACCTCAGAATACCCGATGGCATGCTTCTTGTCTTGTATGTGGGGGAAAGAGGGAGACACCTAGAAGCATGGTACGTATAAGGGGCAGAGAAGAGAAGAAGACAGAACCCGGATGTGGGAAGAGATTGGATAGTGCTGCCAAAACTGGTGTTGATGGCGGAGTCTGGTGCCGAGAATGTTTAGTGAGACTCTAATTTCTGAGCAATCAATCACTCTTTGACCATTTGCGTAAACCTTTTGCAGTTACTTCTTGGCGTGAGTGGATCCCCTCAGGTCTCACCCACACGCTCTCCTTTTCCGCCAACATCGAAGCTTATCCCTCAGGCCACAGGTACAACTACTATCGCCCGCCAATTTACAGGTCTTCGAGGCGGAAGTGATCCTGATCTGTTGAGACAACTGACTGGTGGTGGTTTGAGTCCAACCAGAAGCATTAGTCCGATGAAACAGCTCAGCAGTGGAAGGCCCAGGCCAAAAAGTGTAATTGGAATTCGTACTGCAAAGAGTAACGATGAGGGGCGAGGCATGTTCCTTGTCAGACAATTGACGGGTACAGGCTGAGATCTATGTTTCATACTTTTATCATGAACTTGATGTTTGGTTCATACTCCGCGCATTAGTCTTCCATCAAGGGACGGTGAACCATTGATTTATGATGTTCTGAATCACTAACTGGCTAACTAACTCATTACCACGAACACTCAAAATTGTCTAGATCTAGGCTCTCCTTTATGGTCGAGAAATCAGAAGTGTTCTACCATGCAGCTCTCTCGACGATTGTTCGTATCGTAGATTCCTGGGGCTCAGTGTACAATTCAATAAGTACTTTCTACATGACTGAGCAAACAATAGACTGCAGTCTCAGGCTTGACCACCTTCAAAATAGTCCTTGAACTTGACGTCTTTTTCCATTTCTCTGGTTTGATACTGTGGTACCTCTATCATTCTATGTCATTCATTCAGAAGGCCTGTCGGAAACTACCTTACTATCTTCACTTTTTAGTTCGATTACGGTACTTCCCTACATTTGAGCTGCTCAAGCCTCATCCTGATCCACGACGCTCTCAGATTGAAAAGGAGTTTCCTGTAAACCCTGTAAATACCATACTACACTTTCTTTCCCTCATCCGGTTGTTACTTTCGACTCGGGTGCCATTGCCAAGACTCGTCAGACGAACAGAGGTTATTGCGGCCTTTGCACATAACCAAGCTTGTGTATCAGAGTCCTGGCGATCAGTATCCTAGTAATGACCTAGCAATTTGCGTAGCAGCCCTGGGAAAAATATGTACTCCGAAGATACGGTCCTAAAAGAAACCAGAGGTCTCCATTCAGGCCTACTAAGTTCAGCACCCGACGAGGCAAAACCTGACAAGGCACGACAAAGCCCCAAGACAAACATCATAAAGTGTTTTCATTTTTTCGTGTCATGATTCAGATGCACCTTACACCCTCACGCTCCAAGGGTACGATACTTTGATTTTGCCGTCTAACATAGTGGTCTGACAAAAACTCTCAAAACACATTGCGAACGGAACCTGACAAAAATAACATTGCAATGAGCATTCAGATTCCAAAGTTGTCCGAATCAAGTGTGGCCGAAGATGTAGCGGATGTGGGATCAAATCCTAAAGTGTAGGATTGAACATTACTGCGGGAAATTAGTAGGACATTTCATATGTGAGATGGAGGAGCAAATCCCTGGCTTGGAACGGCCGCGAGGGCACCACCTTCATTGTTGACCAGTGTACAAATAAAAATGAGACTATTATGTCCTTTCCCGACTACTATCAGCTTTTAGGCGTTCCCAGCACTGCAACCCAGGAAGAGATCCGCCAGGCGTACAGGAGAGAGTCTCTTAGGACTCACCCAGACAGGCTTCCAAAGGCCGACCCTCTTCAAAAACAACGTGCAACAGAATCCTTCCAGGTATTCCCATGTCCCCTATTGAGATTCTACCACTCACTCTGTATCCAGGCCCTAGCAGACGCCTACTACGTCCTATCAGACCCCCTCCGGCGTCGAGAATATGACATCATCTACTCCAGATCATTCAATGATAGAACGCACGACCCTAACGCATCCCCTGGTCTTTTCTCCCGTTTCTCAGGCATGTTCTCAGGTTCTGGCTCTCAGGCAACTCCACAACCCACTGCTGAGCATGTTTTCGCTGACGTCTTTGAAGAGGTATGCCGTGTTGCGACTAAGTGTTGGCGATGGAACTTAAATGATATCCAGCTTCTGCGACCAGAGGTAGAACGTCATGTACCCTGGTGGAGTTACCTGGGTGCTGTCTGCGGTGGGGGTTTAGGTCTCCTCGTCGCCAACGTGCCGGGTCTCATGGTTGGAGCCTATGCCGGAAGTCGACTAGGAGCCGTCAGGGATGTCAAAGGTAAGAGTGTTGCGGCCGTATTCAACGACCTCGATGGAAGTCAGAAAGCAGAGGTAACGTCCATTTCAAGTTGCTTCGACATTCATTTGAACTACTTTTAACAATTAAAAAATTACAGATTCTGCGTGACTTGGCAATAAAGGTGTTGGGTTCTGCGTTTCAGTGACCTATCCCTACTTCTAGTATTTCAATTAATATCTACTGTGAGAACAAAGGCTTCGCCACTCACGGATGTCGTCATTCTTTCCATATGTAGTAAATACTCTATGTAACACAAGACCTCGTAGACTGTACAGTGTTGTCCTTCCATATGCTTTTGATGTATAAAAATAATGATGAAAAACTGTACGTGCATGCAGAGGAATTAAGTGAGCATTAAAATATCGCATTTCAGTCCAATATACATTTGTCCATCCTAGTGCCACATCTCTCCGACCTGGCAATCGTCCATAGACGGCCAAGCCTGCACAGCAAGGACGGCCTCATAGTCCCCTATGCCCCCTGCGCCGTTAGCCATGGCCAAACTCAGCGCCGCTATTGCTTTTTCCGTCCGAGATGCAGATGTCACGGGGCTGCTGCGTGGCGGTAAAACAGACGGTAGGAGTAAGGGAGTGCCGAAAGGTCTATGTGCCGGTTCTGACAGCATATCGCACGGTGAAGATAGTGGGTGTAGGGGTAGCGAGTGTGTGATACGTGAGCCTGAGTCACAGGAGAATTGACGTTGTTCCTCATTGGAAGGATGTATTGGCGGTGTTCTGGGTGGCGATAAGCATTGATGGCTAGTCGGAGCTGAATGATGACAGTCTGTTCCATCCGTATTTTTGATGTCAAGAGACGTCGAACGTTTTGGGGGACGAGGACTACCTGGTAGTGATATTCTGGGTAGCTCTCCTGCAAAAATTTGAACATCGTCATCTTCCTCCTCTTGATCATTGTCTGAATTGGAATAAGCATGCTTCGGCTTCCGAGATGAGGTGACTACGGATGACCGTTTCCGGCCTCTTTTCTGAGCTTCCTTGGCTTTATGATAAGCATTCGTGTTTGACCTGGAGTGCTCATAATCGCGCATGCGTCGAACGAGACCTTCACCGCTTTCGGCAACACTCCGATGCAGCTCCCAGAAAGCATTGGAGCGGAGGTTGGAGAGGTTATGCTCTTCTTCAATGTCTAGATCCATTGTACGAGAATGGATAAAGCGATCTGAGCGGCACCGTATCTTGGTCTCGCAATCTCTTCGTGGGAAGAGCTCAAAATCAGAAGCCTTCGTAGCAAAGAAGGAGCTGAAAGGATCTGTGGCGTTGTATCTGTCATCCAAGACAAAAGGAGGTATCTGCTGGTTGATGGGTCAGTCCAGACTTCTGCATGATAATGTATATTACTGACGGGTATATCCTGACGTCTTCGCTTACCTCTCCCTCCTATGTCGACGTCCCGCTTATGAGGTGAAGACGCGTCTTTAGCGAAAAGATGGAGTGGATAGGCTCTTTTGGTTGCAACTCGCCACGATTTCTCCTGAGTGCGAACGCTTGCAGAGGATGGAGAGGAGGAATGAGAGCGACGACAGCAATTTTGATGCCTGAGGGTCGACATAGGCGACTATGGAAAGGAATTTGCAAGTCCTCCAAACGCGTGAAAAGAGATCGCCTTATGTAAGGGTTGTAATATCGTACCACGTGATGTCAAATTTTCTCATGGATGACATGGGCCATGGGGCTACCCCTGACTGACACCCAGCGAGGTTACGGCCTTGTTTTCAGAAACTCAATGACTAATACCAGCCCAGCCTTGCTGCACTCAGTTAAAGTCCTGTATTCAGAACTCAATGCTTAATTCCAGCCCCCAGGTAACTCCCTATAAACCTTGTCCAGAAATTTTTATGAAAATCAGCCTCAAATCTACAATCTTTTGAGCTTCAAATCCACAATAATGGACAACATATATCTCCAAAAGGCAATTCCCATATTTTTCTTTCTTTAAACATAAAAGGTTTATTCACATATAAGAATGCTAAACTATGTGATAATGCTAAGCTTAGATAAAACAAAGTATAGCTAGATGCATCATATTTCAAGCTTATTTAGACAGCCTTCTGCCTGGAATTTAAATCTTTAGAACAGGTATTTTGCCAAGAAATAGTTTCAGCTTAGTGCAATATAAAACATTGTACTCTGATACTGTTAGGTCTAAAGAATCTGGAGGCTTATCTTCAAGAGCAAGAATTAGTCAATGACAGAAATGGAACATATGGATGTTTTGAGGTTGATCTGGGTGTTATGTGAAGTTCCAGAACTGTTGTCATGTGGACAAATGTTTATAGAGTCTGTGAAAATATTCTACAAACTGGATAAACTATGTTAAAGAGAGAGAAATAGAGATAAAGATTAAAATAGAGAGAGAAGACAAGATAAATAAAGAGATAAAGAAATATTGGCAGTATTAAGACTGCCTACTGACTACAGAAAAGTCATAGTTACAGTGGCTCAAAAAACTGTCCCAATGTTTTATACTTTTTGAAAGATGACATTGGCATGAAAGATTGGAAGTATTTAAAATTCTGGTTAAATCATGTAAAATACTATGGCATCGCAGCTACAAATTGCATCTTAGTCTATGTAAATTAAATCAAAACTGATGGAGTAATGGCCATTTGAAAATATTCACTTAATGGGACAGTTTTTTGAGCATCTTCAACTTTGCAGATTTATCCCTATTTTAGTCAGAAATAAAGAGTAAGTTGCATGTAGGAATGTCAACAGAGTCATGTGACCATGTTTGGGTATATTTTGGAGTGGTTCAAGTTGGTTGAACCACATCTTGACCTTCAACCACTATTATAAAAGCTTCTTCTTCTGTACAATACTCTACTAATGTTTCTCTCCTTGCTCAAGGGTATTCTCTGCATTAGATTGAGGCTAAAACTGGTCTAGGGAAGTCTACTATTG
>JABCKS010025213.1:1315-18291 GCA_018851325.1 Termitomyces sp. DKA19 | reverse complement strand
AGTCCTCCTCCACCTTCTCTTAGACTGGATAGTCCATGATGTGGTCTTGAAAGTGGTAGGGAAACATGATTGCTTTTGGGTAACTTCCATCCTAGATCATCTTCACCCTCTCTATTATAGTCAGATTATCTAGAAAGACTACTCCTTCCCTGAGCAGCCTGCTGTAGATACACTATGGAACTATTCCTTATTCTACTCTGAGCATCCATCACTAGAGAGCAAGACTCTGCTCCTCTATCTTATTTGCTCTAGTCCATTCAAGCAGAATGTATCTTTCTGGCCAAGCATTATATGCAGTATTTTCTTAGAATACCACCCCTTGGTCATTAACAAGGGAACTGTCCAAAGTCTTCCATATCTCTATTGCAGAATTGCTGTAACACAATTTAATCCTCCCAGGTCAATGCTTTTTGCATAGACTTAGCAGGTCTACATTGTACCATAAGTTGCTTGACTATAATGACCAACCCTGCCTCTGTTGAGGTCAGTTCAGAAGCAACAATTGTTTCTAGCATAGCTCATCTCTGACAGTCTACTACAGCCTATCTAGCTATGTAGTCCTATAGCATTTCACTAGGCTATTGTGGCACCTGCAACAAGGTCAGTGCTTTATTGACCAGCATCAGAGAGGGCAGATTGTCCCCTCCTATGAACAGGAAAGGCATAGCAGAGGATGTCTGAGATCCCTGCAGCTTCTTTTGCTGAAGGTAATCCTGTACCTCCTGCTTCAAGAAGATTATATAAAGTTCTATGAACTTCACTGGATCAGTTGAGATGATCCTGTCTCCCAAAGATCACTGAATTGCAATGTGCTTGACTACTCTAGCAGTTAAGTGCTACTGAGTTGAGGCCTTTGGGACCTTAACTTAGCCTTGCCAGAATACAAGCACCCTTCTACAAAGGATATTGTTGAACTACATCTCACTGTCTGTATCTGAGGTGTCATTAATATCTTCAGAAATTGTTTTGATGAATGCCAATGGTCCTGGCATGTGGATATTTGTTAAGAACCAGCACACAATTGTACAAGGCCTCAGGCTCTGTGAGTCTTCCTACTGATACTCCTCAATGGAGTACCTCCTGCTAAGAGGTTATGAAGACCTTTTGCAATGTCAGGGAAGGTTCCTAGACCTTTCATCCATAGTGCTGTAGAAGTATGCCTAGGGTTTTGCCTTGTACCTACTGACACTGCTACATTACCTGGCTCTACCTTTGGGTAAAGCTGAGTAGAGGGCACTCTAGTGCTCTTGGAGGTAATACCAGTCTGACCACTATATAGTGGTCATGCAAGAATGACTGCTGGCAGTCCTTCTAGCATTACACTGCTTTCTCTTGCCATACTATGGGTTGACATGGCAAAATCCACTATTTATGTGAAGCACTCTGTAATACTCCATTGAACTCTGATTCAGACCCAGGTCTGAGCACCTAATTATCTATAGTCACCATGGTGCCTATTGTAGAAAATGTACATTAAAATTTTCAATGTTCTGATCACAACAGGTGGCTTTAAACTTCTTTCTCAGAACATCTTCTGCTTTGCAAATGAGTAATTGCTTGTTTGTGTTAAAAAATGTAATGTTTCTGTTATGGGCTGCACAACTTATAATTCACATGGTTGTAACATAAAACTAGTCAATTATGTCTACAAAGTATGAAGTAAGGCATTGCTTTACACAAGTACAAATAATGTAGTTATGTAGCATCAGATGATGCTACAGAATATAATAATAATTGATGCCTAAAATAGTTAAATAAATGAAAGTAACAGCTACTCCATTACAGAAACACTCTGAATTTGAAGAATACAAAGTATATACCATACTCCAATAAGGCATCTTGGCTAACTGTGGAGGTGTTTTTAGCATCCTGGGAGAGGAAATAGTATGAAAGGCTATATCAATCAACAGATAGACCTCACAATTAATCTTTAAAAGTGCTTTACATATTCCTATCTATCTACAAACCTCATCTGCATTGAGAAGATTGATGACCTGGGGTTCTCTATAGTGTTCAAGGAAGGACAAGCTAATTTTGTTGACTTTAGCAGAAGAACATTCATGGTTGAAGAAAAGAAGAATCAAATATACCTGTTAAATCTCACCCCTGTCTCAAGCATAAACCCTGCACTGAAATCATCAAGTACTGAGACCCTGTCAAACACTAGAGCTATAGCTACCAAGGTCCTTGTCACAACATACCTGGACAAGCTGGTTCTGCTTGACATCTGGCATCAACATTTTGGACATGCTGTGTGATTGTATATAGGTGTATGCAGACAAATATAGTTCCAAGAGGGAAATTATGAAGAGAAAAGCTTATCAAGTAGCAAAAGTTTACATGCAGGTTCAAGGGGAAGATTTTGATGAAACATATGCATTGGTTATATGCTTGGAATCAATGAGGATGATGGTGGCCATCATAATAGGAAAAGGGATGCACCTGTGGCAAGTTAACTTTATGTCTGCTTATTTAAACAGTAAACTCAAGCATACTATTTATATGAGGCCCCTGCCAGGTTTTTGTGGGGAGGAGAAAAAGGCATTGCACCTCAAGAAAACCCTCTATGGACTCATGCAGGGTGGCCACAACTGGTGGTACAACCTTGACTAGGCATATAACAAACTTGGATACCTTGCTTCCAGAGCAGACAGCTGTTTTAGGTTTAAACAAAGTGCTGACAAACATACAATCATGGATAACTACAATGATGTACTAGAAGCTTCAACTACCAAGGCCAGGTCTCAGTTGGCCAAGACAGAATTAGGGTCAAAATTCAAAGTAAAGGATATGGGAGAGCTGAAATATATATTAGGCATTTGTTTTGACCAAGATCAAACTATGGATGACATCCATCTATTACAGCAGTCTTGTTTGGAGCAAATGTTGGAATGTTTTAGTTTTAGGTCATCAAACCCCCAACACACCCCCTTCCTATAAGACTGATCTTGACAGAGTTCCAGTTGCTGCAAAATGACAAGGACAAGCAGTATATAAAGGACAAACCATACTGTGAAGCCCTGGGCTTGTTGATGTGGGCCCAAGCCACCACTTGATCTGACTTATTCTATGCAGTCAGACTGTTAGCAAAATTCCAGAGTAATCCTGGATCTGCTCACTTGGCCCATGTGATGCAGAATGTGAATGGGATTTTGGATTACCACATCATGTATAGATCTGGGGCTGACCTCAAACCCATTGCTTATGTTGATGCTGACTTTGGAGGGGACTTCAACACTTGCCATTTGACTGGCTGATATGTATTCACCATGGCCAGGGGTGCTGTGTTGTGGAGCTCCAAAAGACAACCTACTGTTGTGTTTTCAACTACTGAGGCCAAGTACATGGCCTTGACCTGCAGTGCACAACAGGCTATGTGGATGTACAACTGGTTACTTGATGTTGACCTTTCTCAGATGCTTCCAGCCATCCTTTGCATCAATAACTCTCCAGTATTGTTCTTAGCTCAGTACACTAAAGGACATGCCCATGCAAAACATATTGATATTTGGCACCACTACATCTATGAACACATCAAGATAGGGGACATAGACATCATCCACATCCCCTCAACCAATAACCCTGCCAATCTCTTTACAAAGCCTCTGGCTCACATGCTCCATGCCCACATGATTGAACCAATGGATCTCAACCTAATGCTTGGAGTCTGGGGGAGTGTTGAAGAAAGAGACTCTCAGCTTGTCATGGCAGTGGCATTGGTTACATGCCAGTTACTCAAGTTTGAATTTCTCTCTTTGTCATTTTCTTTTACTTCATCCCTTTTTACTTACTGGTACAATCATCAGCAATCATTGCTATATAGTTTTTCTCAGCCACCACTGGAATAGCAGTATAGTGTAGTGACTTGATTTAGAAGTCCCTCAGTTCTTTTCCAAAGACTGAGGGTATGTACTTATTTTTCTTGCTTAGTTTAGTTAGCTCACTCAACCTGTAGCAGGATAACTTACTTTGTACTACAGGTTAATAAAAGAGTTCTTTTCCAAAGACTGAGGCAGGATAACTTACTTTGTACTACATGTCCAATTCAGGTGCTGTCTAAGATAAGATAGTCAGAGATGTTGGTAATGGTGCTCAACAACAAGTAGGTCTTATTAATGTATATACACGAGAGTAAAGGCATGTACAGGCATAAAGAATGAGAGGGAGGAAGAGTAAGAAAAGAAGGAAGGCAATTGAGTCTATGGAGGGAAAGAAGAAGTTGGCTAGTTTTCAGGAAGAGAGGGAGAAATTTGTCAGATTGAAAGGGACATGGTGTGAGAGCATAAGAGAGGATCAAAGATTGGTTTGAATAGTTAACTTGGTTAACAAGGAGAAAACAGAAGGACAGGTCAAGAGACAGCTGGAATGACAGATGATGAAATAATGAAAAATAAGATTTGATGGTTTGGGAAAATTACAAGAACAACCATTGGACAGAATCATAATTGGGATGGAATTGGCAATTTGGAAGTTTTGTAGAAAATGTATAAGAGGAGTCTGGTATACATGATTATAAAGCATCTTTTTATCCTAGACACCAAACCTTACAGTTGAAGATATCAACCTAAGTTGCTTATTGTCATTGGCTTCGTCGTCTGACTTGTTAGTATTTTTGGCTTCGTTGTCTGGTTCATTTGATTTTGTCTAGAGGCTTGGGAACTTCGGAGTCTGGTCATGATATCGTACGGAACGACGCGTCTGTGATCACACCGTCGCTTTGCGTCACAATACTCTCAAGTTCTATTGCCTTGTCGACTTTCTTTCCGTCTATCGTTGACTCATATAGAGTCTTTTATCCTTCATCAACTACGTCTACACATGACGAGTGCTAGGGGGACGACAAAACCTCAATCCTGCTCAATCAAGAAGTTGACGCCTCTTCTTCACCGGTCCATTGAAGTATATCATCATCTACATATCTACCATTTTACTATGTCACTTAAAACGATATATTTGTTGTTGGCATCCGACAATCCAATGTAAGGAAAGAGAAGTCTCAGAACAATATGAACATAGCTGACTTGTCCCTCGACACTTAATAAGGGGCCCTCCATAGAGTTTTGGATGCAATTTCTGTTGTTTCTTGGGTTCAAAGTTGTGGAAGAGCACTGGGAGCATGGGCCCCCCATCTTCTGATCCTTCGATACATGACATTCTGTAGCACACGGTATATACGGATTCAAGCCATAGCTCTGTCGAGATGTTAAATCAGAGCAAGTGAAAACTCAATCCATACAAAGAGATGTACACCAAAGAGAAGAAAGAGAGCAAAAGGATCAAGTAAGTTATACTGACTATTAATTGAACGTTATCTGACAACAACACATATTGGTAAGTCAGACTACGAGAAGCACAGAGATGAGCTGAAAATAGAGGTATACGCAGTGTAGAGAATATTGAAAGTCTGAATGTTGTGCAATTGTCCGGGCAGATAATATGGCAGATGCCAGTGCGGCGACCAGGTGGATGCTAGGTCTTACCTGCTATTAATCCGTATTCTACTACTTATCACTTGTAATGTCACTATGCGCAACTCAGTGTACATGAGTAGTTCGAAAAGCTTTCCACCGATGTCTGACGTGGACGATAAACTTAGTAAACTTTATCTTATCACCAAGAGGACATGACAATGCTTTGTAAATAGCTCATTAATAACCTTCCTACTTAGTTGTTACTTTTTCTACTGATTACCCCAATGTTCACACCACAATTAGCGACATTCAAGATCCCCGACATCGACAATGAACCTATGGTAAAGGTTTTGCATGGAGCACGACTCAATTGAGGCTGATCACAATTGATGTCCTCTCATCAGAGGTCCTATGCCCCAGGGTCTGCAGAAAGAAAGGCTCTCGAGGCTGCCCTTAGGCAGATGGAGCAAGATTTACCTTTCGATGTGCCTTGCATCGTCAATGGAAAGGAGGTATGAATGAGTGCGCAACCCAATCTCCATGAGCCATGACGCTTACCATTCACTCGGTGAACAGGTCAAGACAGGGAAGATCGCTAAGCAGCATATACCCCACGACCATGTCAATCATCTGTGCACATACCATGAGGCCGATGAAGTCACAATAGCAAGCGCGATCGAAGGCGCGCTTGTGGCGAAATCCGAGTGGGAGAGCATGCCTTGGAATGACCGGGCTGCTATCTTCCTTAAGGCTGCAGACCTCGCAAGCGGGAAGTATAGGTATAAACTGCTGGCTGCGACGATTCTTGGACAAGGGAAGAATGCATGGCAGGCTGAGATTGACGCTGCGGCGGAGGTAAATAATCGCAGATATTCTGATCGGAGGACTGAATTTTGATCTCGGTTCTGCCTTCAGTTCTCGGATTTCTTGCGTTTTGGTGTCAAGTTTGTTGATGAACTTTACTCTCAGCAGCCCTCAAAGAACGCGCCAGGTGTCTGGAAGTGAGTCTACTATCACTCAGTCTATTGACATTTCGCATCTAACACTCCACAAGTCGTGTTGAATATCGCGCTCTTGAAGGATTCGTGTTGGCAATATCGCCATTCAACTTCACTGCCATTGGTGGCAATCTTCCTGGAGGTAAGGATTGAAAATCGTTGAAATTTGAACGCCCTAATGCTAACCACATTTAGTACCTGCACTTGTCGGCAATGTTGTTGTTTGGAAGCCCTCACCCGCCGCGACTTACTCCAACTACATCGTCCACCAAATCTTCACAGAAGCTGGTGTACCTCCAGGTGTAATCCAATTCACACCTGGCCCTCCTGCAGAGGTCGTTGCACAAGCAGTCGGCAATTCCAACTTCGCAGCACTGCACTTCACTGGCAGCACCTTCGTCTTCAAAAAGCTTTGGAAGGATATTGCTGCCAATTTAGATATCTACAAGGGATATCCGAGGATTGTAGGCGAGACGGGAGGAAAAAACTTCCATATTGTCCACAAGTCCGCTGAAGTCAGGAATGCCGTGGTCCAGGCGGTCCGTGCAGCGTATGAATACCAGGGCATGTGGCGTTTATGAATTGTAGTTCCTTCTCGCTCTGACCAGAACGTATAGGTCAGAAGTGCTCTGCTCTCTCACGACTCTATGTCTCGACATCCGTCTGGAACAGCGGCTTTAAAGAACAGCTTCTCTCTGAAGTCGCTAAAATCAAAGTTGGCTCACCTCTGGACTTCACCAACTTCATGGGACCCGTCATGTACGTCTTCAATCCCGACAGTTCACTGCTTTTGTAGTTGCTAATCTCAAGCAGTGGTCGCCCCGCGTACGACAGGATTCTTGGCTACATTCAGATGGCTAGAGATGCTGGTGGAGAAGTTCTAATTGGTGGCACTGGTATGTTGCTTTCGTGTGCAATGTATTCAAACACTGATTCGAAGGTGTCTATCAAAGGTGACGACTCAAAAGGGTATTTCATCCAACCCACGGTCATCCTTAGCAAGGACCCAAAGTCAGTGACTCTCCGCGAAGAGATCTTTGGTCCTGTTCTTACGGTAAGCAATTGGAGAGATCACATACCTGTCAGCTCGTTCCCATGAGGCATGATAGGTGTTCTTATACGAGGATGAGGACTACGAGAAGACCCTCGATCTCATCGACACGACAACCGACTACGCCCTTACAGGAGCAATGTCAGTACATGGTGATCCTTGCCAATCTCACGCTAACATGGCTTTTACCTTAGTTTCGCTTCCGAACGCAAGGCACTCCTAACTGCCACTAATCGCCTTCGCAATTCAGCTGGTAACATCTACTACAACGAGAAGTGCACCGGCGCGGTTGTTGGTCAGCAACCCTTTGGGGGTGCCCGTTCGAGTGGGACCAACGATAAGGCTGGTAGCATTGCCATTTTCTACCGATTCATCAGTGCGCGAAGCATCAAAGAGAGTTTCATTGGTCTTGACGATTTCGGATACCCTTCTAACTTGGTTTGATGAGAAGTATGAAGACCAAGATCATGAATGTACAGTTTTTACAATAGTAACAAGCATTTGTATCAAAATGTACTTATCAAAACACGTCGTTTCGGCTAGTTGAAACTATGAATCTGACTTCTTGGAGGTCTTGCATCCGACGCGATGAACCTTCCAATCCTCCTTCTGACATTCTTTGGAGCAGTACTTCGCCCGCCCACACGCACCACATTCCATCAAGCGGGGCTGACCTGTTTTTCCGCACAAATTACAAACCTCAGAAACCTCTGATTCACCACCTATGATCGCGCCCAGCCGGTTGCGCAGGTTGCTCGCAACCGATTCCAGACAAGTCACAGGGAAGAATGGCCCAAACGCTACTCGAGTCGCGAAAGGTGCCAGATTCTTGTACTTGCCCGTCAGGAACGATGGAGGAAGAGATTTTCCGCGACCGCATTGACAAAAGGGACTATTGTTCATATCTGGGTCATTATTCGATATGCCGGCATTACGGAACCTGCAATCGTTGGTATGAGACCAAGTTCTGCATCGCTCAGCCAGAACGGGAAGGAGTTGCCACCAGGCCCGGAGTTCACGAGATGATATCTGGATCTCTGTCATGCCGGTCTTCGCCCTATGTAGATACTTTGAGACCGTTTCCGGGCTAGGGTCCGACAATAAAGCCGAGGGGACGGCACATGCGTCGGCAATGATTGTGTGTGAAGGGAGGTCGAGCCGCACGCAATTAAGGAAAATCAAAATTTTCCGTGGAACTTTGCCGCCTTTGGGATCATGCATGATGATTGCCTGACGCGGGTCTCCAGATTTCCTAGTAATGGTAAAAATATCTCTAATCGTACGTTTGATGTCTTGGATCAATTCTCCCCGTGAAGTGCCCCCAGATGCCTCGTCGGAGAGAGTAAGAAGGAGGTGAGGAGCCAACCATTCGCATTTTGGATCAGTGATGTCCACTTCTGGCAGTTTTTCGAGATTAACATGGTGAATATTCCAAGGAATGAGTTTCGATTCTCGTTGAACTACAGGAAAAGGGTTCGTCGTGAGCCCCTCTTGATGGAAATTTGGTTGATGAAGTCCCACATCGACCTAGAAAACAAACTTAAAAATATTATTCTACGCGTGTAGATGAATGGACGCTTACTTCGATATACAATGATTTTCGGGCAATCCTGGTTTTTGGGTCGCTGCCATCTATAGGATAGGGAAAAGATATAGTCTCTTGATGAGCTTGAGCGATAGATACAAGCATTGAAAACGGAGAAGATTGTTTGACCGTGATGTCAGCCAAGGGGCATGCACGAAAAGTGGCTTGTAGATTGGGATCGTTGATGATGAGTTTTCCTGTGAGCCCATTGACCTTCGTGGGGTCTCTGTTGGTGAGCATCGTCACAACTTGTGAATGTGAACCGGGGATGTCGTCCGGTCCTTGGAGCTTGACGAACTCTCGGGGATTGCCAGGGCGTCCGCGCACAACCTGGACGTGAGTCTTATCCAGTAAGTCCGCCGAGAATATACAGAGCTGAGGGTCAAGGACGGAGTATATTACAGGGCTTGCAATTGATCTTGGGTGAATACTCAGTCGCACCTCTGTTCTAGGACTCAGTACGGTCAGAAGCCGGGAGGGCACATAGAATGAGACTATCAAAGGAGAACTTCCGCGCCATCGAGCAGTGTCCTCGTTTGCGATCAGGCCATGAGGAACCGACTTGGAAGGTGCTGTAGTACCAAAGAAGAAATGGGTTGCTGAAAAGATGCTCATATGTGGTCCGCTTCTGATCTCACATTGGAGGATAGGGGTGCCGACATTATTCGCATCAAGGGTTTGCAATTTCTTGAGGTAATTCCGGGGCACTTTGAGGACAATGCAGACGGTAAGAGGAATGTCATCCCAGCCATCAAACACACGGCTTGGGTGATTCCCAGCATCTGGAAGCAGCATGGCACTCGTCGTACCGACTTCATATAAGTGGAGTTGACAGTAAAGATCCTGCACATTATTGGAACCCGTCAATAAAGTTCCGTCTTTTTCGATCAAGGTCATCGCGTGGTTGATAACCTGCGCCCAGTCACTGTCTACTCTTTGCTTGACAAAAGCGAGGAATGCAGCGAAGCTCGAGCGGTCGTAGTGGGTCAGACCTTGAGAATGAGCGTTGATGTTCAAAAGACGCGAAATCGCATCGTCTTTGAACATTTGGAGGTAAATACTGAACAGGATATTCCCAAGCGGGCCTGGAGCTATTTTGAGGGGCCCTGGCACAGTGTCGATTAGAGCTCTCTTCCACGAGACAATCTCCTGGTAGGAATTGACAAAGCGAGAGGTAGGCACGATGTACATGCAGACATCATGGATATTGCTCTGAGTGGCAAAGCCTGATACGTATGATGCGGGTACGATGCCAAGAAGGAGTGAAAGGGTGGCAACATCTATGCATGCACGATTTGCGAATCTCCCACCGGCTTCTTCAAAGTTGAGAAGAGAATTTGTATACAAAGTAGCCGCCGGATGATGCTGTAGAAGCGGAACAGTGGCGACCAGAATATTGAGGAGGCCTAGGTGGTCCGTCAAGTTGGATGTGTCAATGATGTCGAATTTGAGTGGTGCTTCATTCTGCGTGGTTCCGCTATAGTCCTGACCGTCGAGAATGATGGGCGTCGCCTCCCATGCAGACGGGTACACCCCAGTGTTCGTAGAATTGGTACTAGCATAGACGTGAAGAGCTTTGGAGAAGGCAAGTGCATCGCCGACCCACAAGCGAATAACAAGGTTGGCCTGTCCACCTCTGAATCTTTCTCTGAATGCCATGCACAACTCCTTGAACTGTTCCTTGGCTATGCCAACAAGTTCGGATACTGATGGTTCACGCTTCGTCGAACGGGGGAGTTTCGCAGCCATTCCAAGGTGGAATGCGAGAATGGGGTCTGTGCCATAGTGCACGTTGAAATCTTCACCCGAAGAGTCATAGGCGAAAGTTGGATTGACAAATGCCGCTGCAGATACCTGGGCGGCATCGTCGAAAGTGACGCCAGTCTTCCAATATCGTCGATAGTGCTCTTCCCCTGTTTGGAGGACAGAAACCCATACTGGGCCCGCAGACATTCCGGCTGTATAGCAACGATAGTAGGGAGACATGTCTCTCACTGTCTGCATTCCCAACCGAAAAGCTTTGCCGAGGTGTGATTTCTTCGTATCATCTTTCAGCGCGACGTACAAACACCATTGACGACGAAGTTCCCTCAACGTATGTGCCGAGCAAAACCGCAATAAACTCGAGTATTTCCCCTTTTCCCAAGATCCGATGGAGATCGATAGATCAGCAAGCTTTCGACATTGCTGTCGTACACGGTCGAACGACCTCTTGTCCAAAAAGAAATGGAAAAATATATTCCAAATGATGCCTTTAATCTGACTGGCGTTGCAATCTTCGTCCATGATCATGGTCAGAAGAAGAACATTGCGAGCTAAGGGATGATGATTATGAACAGCTTTCTTTATCAGATACCAGGAGCATTCTCACCCAAAATTGCTGGCTCGGCGTCGCAACATGTAAAGTCCAGGCTACGACCTTGAATTACAATAAAAATAGAGACAATAGAAAGTAACGAGAGCTTACCGGCACTGGGCTCAGAATAGACGGTATACAACAAGCTGCGAGGATCGCCACATCCGAGCAGAAGCACAGCAGCTGGAGTGTCGGGGTCCAAATCAGAAGTGAAAGAGACTGGCGGGGTGTTCCCGATCGGGTAGAAAAACCTTTTCTTTGCCCAGAGAACAGGATGAGCCATGGTTTCCAAGAGGCGCTACAAGACTCGAAAAAGAAGGTTCTAAAGTTGCGTATACTTACGCCTCATGGCGGCGTCAAACGGACGGAAAGAAGAACCGCTGAAGACTTGTTGTGACGTGGGGGTGGCGTGGTTCATGGACGTGAAGAGCCATACCATTTCGCGAGCAAACTTGCCCATAACCAGATCAAGCTCGATACTTCTGCACCCCCAGGTTCGAAAATTCAAGAAAAAGCCGCACGGGCGGGGGGCTCACGTGCGTGGCTAAATCAGGGTAGATAGGCGGTGGCGGTGTTTCCAACGCGTTTCCGCTACTTAACAAACGTCTCCATCTCATTTATCTCGGTCATTACCCACCACCACCACTATCATCAACACCATGGCGTCGACATCGACCATCGGTCCATTGCCCTCCAAGACTGCTGACCTGGAGGAGACCTGGGCCTATCTAAGCGGGGGCGTTGACCTCATCATGAACCGAATCGAGACAGGTCTCTCATTTACAGACTACACAAACCTTTACACGATGGTGTATAACTACTGCACGTCAACAAAGATGACAGGAAAACAGGATGCGAACCGAAGTACATGTCATGATTTTTTTTTTTTTTTGAGTTTTGTGTGGCAACCCCGTTAACAAAAGCTCTCAGCCGGCGCTAACCTCGTGGGCTCCGACCTATACAGCAAATTGCATGCGTACTTCCTAGACCACTTCAGACCGATGGTTGACGTCTGTATCTAAGGATTTGGTTTCATCGTATCGCAGCTGATCAGTCTTGTGTGTTTTTGTTTTCTTGGCAGACATGTGAATCACTACAAGAGGTTGAATTGCTGAGGTACTACGCTGCGCAGTGGGACCGTTACACCACCGGTGCCAACTTTCTGAACCGCCTGTTCATATATCTCAATCGCTACTGGGTCAAACGTGAACGAGACGAGGGCAAAAAGACAGTGTACCCGGTATACACAGTGCGTAAGCATCTTAAATCAGCCGAGTATCTTTTATTTATTCGACGCCACGCCACATCAGCTTGCTCTCTCACAATGGAAAGAAGTGTTCTTCAAACAGGTCCAGAAGGACCATCGGAAGTTGACAACTGCCGTGCTTCGCCTTGTCACCCAACAAAGGAACGGGGAAACTATCGATCAGAGTCTCGTGAAAAAAGTTGTGGACTCTTTTGTTTCCCTAGGCCTTGACAACAATGACATGAACAAGGAGTGTCTAGAAGTTTACAAGGAAAACTTTGAGGGACCATTCCTCGAGGCGACGGAGGAGTACTACAGAAAGGAGTCCGAGTCGTTTTTGGCAGCGAACAGCGTTTCCGACTATCTGAAGAAGGTCGAGGATCGCCTACGGGAAGAAGAAGACCGGGTCGAGCGATACCTGCATAACAAGACTCGGAAGGAGCTCATATCTAAATGCGACGACGTCCTTATCCGCCAACACTCTGATTTAATGTGGGAGAGTTTCCAGAACCTGCTTGATTTCGACAAGGATGAGGACCTGCAACGGATGTATGCACTTCTTGCGCGTATTCCAGAAGGCTTGGAGCCGCTTCGCAAGAAGTTTGAGCAACATGTCAAGACGGCGGGGTTGGGCGCTGTCTCGAAGCTGATTGAGGCCGGGGAGAACGAGGTGGATCCCAAAGCGTATGTTGATGCGCTTTTGGAGGTCCATCGGAAGAATTCAGAGACGGTCACGAGGAGTTTCAAGAGCGAAGCTGGGTTCGCGGCCAGCCTGGACAAGGCTTGCCGAGAGTTTGTCAACCGCAACGCCGCCACTGGGACTTCGTCGACGAAATCGCCCGAGCTTATTGCGAAGCACGCGGATATGCTTTTGCGCAAGTCTAACAAGATGGCGGAGGAGGAGGACCTTGAAGGGGCGCTCAACCGTGTGGTGCGTGGGCTGGCCTTGCCCCCTTTCAAAAGTCGCTGACAAAAACTCTCAGATGATTCTGTTCAAATACCTTGAGGACAAGGATGTCTTTCAAACGTTCTACACGACGAAACTGTCCAAGCGTCTCATTCACGGCGTGTCTGCATCTGACGAGAGCGAAGCCAGCATGATCTCCAAGTTGAAGGAGGCTTGTGGTTTCGAGTACACCAACAAGCTGCAGCGGATGTTCACTGGTAAGTTGGTTGTACATGTTTTTGCATGAGAGGGCCACGGGGTTCACGAACGCAACCGGTAGACATGAGTCTGAGCAAGGATCTGACTGACTCGTTCAAGGAGCGCATGGCGCAGAACCACGACGATATGGACATGGCGTTCAGCATCATGGTGCTCGGGACCAACTTTTGGCCGCTCAACCCGCCAGCACACGAGTTTGTGATCCCGCAGGAGATCGTCCCCACGTACGACCGGTTCTCAAAGTACTACCAGACGAAGCACTCGGGGCGCAAGCTGACGTGGTTGTGGAACTACTCGAAGAATGAGCTGCGGACGAACTATCTGAGCCAAAAGTATTTTCTCATGACAAGTTCGTACCAGATGGCGGTGTTGCTGCAGTACAATAGGAATGACACGATGTCGCTGGATGAACTTGGGGCTGCGACGTCGATCTCGAAGGATATTCTGTCGCAGGTCCTCGCGCTGTTGGTGAAGGCGAAAGTCCTGATCAACGAAGAACAAGATCAGTACGATCTCAATCCGAGTAAGTAACGATGGTTGGTTTATTTATGATTCTTCTACGTTTCTGAGTGTTCGTTCGTGGGTGGTCAGCTTTCAAGTCGAAGAAGATCCGTGTGAACCTCAATTTGCCTATCAAGGCTGATGTGAAGGCAGAGTCGGCCGAGGTGCTCAAGGCTGTTGACGAGGACCGCAAATATGTCATCCAAGCGACAATTGTGCGGTACGTTTGATTTTGTGGTGCAATTTTGTTTTTTTTTTTTTTTTTTCTACGCGTATGCAAAACAGGATAATGAAGGCACGCAAGACGATGAAGAACCAGAGTCTTATGCAGGAGGTCATCTCGCAGATCTCACAACGATTTGCGCCCAAGATTCATGACATCAAGAAGGTAGGGGTCTTGGCAGCTGGGGTTGATAATGGAGCGCTGACAGGGATATTGTAGGCGATCGAGACACTGCTGGAGAAGGAATACATCGAGCGTGTGGATGGGTCAAAAGACACGTTTGCATATGTAGCTTGAGCTGGGGTTTCTTTGTTTTTATTTTCGTGTAGTATCTTTCTCGTGCTCACTCGGCCCGTCATCACTTGGCATATATCGCATTGTATACCATAGAACAATGATTGCGTTGAACACTGGGGGGATTTATACGGACAAGCGGGGATCTATCTCACCCAAGAGCATGGTTCCGTCCTTGCTAGCAGTGAGGACTAGAGAAAGGAGATGTGAGAAAAAGAAAAGGATAAAGTAGGGGAGCGCACTGATCGGTTCGGTGGGGTGAAAATCGACGGCTGTGACTGTCCCCTTGTGGCCAGGCAGCTAAAAAGGGCGCTGAGACGGGAAGTGCAAGGGGAATGAATGAGGAACGGACCTTGTAGAGTATGCTCGCGCTGTCCACGTCCCATATGGTGACGGTCCTGTCGGCGCCGCCGACAGCGACGCGCTTGCCGGCGTCGTCGCGGCTCCAGGCGGCGCGGAGGAGGGTGTTCTCGAAGCCGGCGGGGGCGCCGTGGAGGACGCGGTGGAGGCGGGCGGGGGACGGGGAGAAGGGGCGGACGTCGTGGATGAGGGTGTGGGACGAGAGGGCGGGGGAGAGGAGGAAGGACCCGTCCGGGGAGAGGGCGAGGGAGGTGGGGGTGTCGGAGTGGCCTTTGAGGGAGTACAGGCGGGCGTGGGTGCGGAGGTCGTAGACCTGTGGGGAGTGAGGCAGAGCGGGGATGGGACGGAGGGAGGGACGTACGTGGATCTCGTTGTCGAGGGCGGCGGCGTAGACGTGTGTGGCGTCGGCGCTCCAGCAGACGGCGGTGACGGGGCACTTGGCGTCGAGGGTGGCGACGGGGCGGGTGGATGCGTCGGTGGGGGCGTCCCAGATCTTGACGGTGCCGTCGTCGGAGGCGGTGGCGAGGAGCTCGGTGGCTGGGGCGAGGGTGCGGTCGAGGGCGTTGATGATGGCGTGGTGGGCGCGTGTTTTGCGCAGGCGCTGGCCGGTGGTGAGGTCGACGGTGGACAGGACGTGGTCGGCGGAGACGGTGTAGAGGAGCGGCGCGGACAGGGACCACTGGAGGTCGAGGATCGGGGCTTTGGCGAGGCTGGAGAGCAGCGCGTAGTTGGTGTTGGGCGGGTATGTCCGCCAGAGCGCTTTGGGGGTCAGCCACGCGTGAGATGAGCGGTGTGGAGGACTCACAGACACTGCGGTCGGCCGAACAGGCAGCGATGTTGTGGCCGGTCGGGTCGAACCTGCAGCTCAGAATCTCGGCCTGGGGGCGCGTTAGGGTGAGCTGTCGGGGACGGTGCGACACATACAGAGTGGGCGCCGGCAAGACTGACGATGGGCGCCTCGAGACCGCTCGTCCGCACGCCGTTTGACGACGAGATGGCAATATTGTTCGAAGGGGCGCCCTCCGCCTTTGCCCGCTTGACGAGCGCACCCTCGACGGGTTGCGGCGATGCGCCGCGTTTCGACATGGTGGTTGACACGCGTGATTACAAATGATTTTAATCTGGTCACAGGTCGCGCGATTATAAATGATTTTATGACAGGAATATCTTTAGAATACCAACCCAGGAAGAATACCAACCCAGGAATATCCTTAGAATACCAACCCAGCAATATCCTTATAGAACCCAGCAATATCTTTAGAATACCAACCCTCACACCAATAGACAGTCCAAACCCTCACATATGGTAGCTCGGCAGTGTCAGAACAAGTTCATCAATATACCAATACCTCCCAGCCCCCTTGCCCACCCTCGCCAGCTGCACCCACGTCCCCCCGAGCCCCATCCCAGCGCTCAGCAGCGGCAGCAGCCCCGCCTCCACCACAAGCGTGATATCATCATTCAGAGCGTCGTGTGCCTCGCCTCTCGACGTCTCCAGAATCCGCGGGCTCGCCATGTGCGGCATCTCATCGCTATGTGCGTCCCACCCCGCCCACGGCGCAAGCACCACCCGCCCAAACCGCCGCTCCAGCTCTTCCTCCACCGCGCCCGCGTCCGTATCCTCCTCGCTCCCCACCCCCACCGCCGGCCCCACGCGCGGCCCCTCGTACGACGCCACGCGCCGCACCGAACACTCGACGATCCCCGACGTGTGCGTGTTCGGCAGCGCAGTCGGCCCGAGCAGCGCGAGGAGCGACGCCCTCACCACAGGTCCCCAGTCCACGAC
>JABCKS010025212.1:0-21804 GCA_018851325.1 Termitomyces sp. DKA19 | reverse complement strand
TTCTCTATCAGAGCCCCAATTCTCTTTGCTAAGAAGAAGGATAGCACACTCCACCTCTGCATCAACTACTAAGGACTCAAAAGGGAACATTGGCTGTGGATAGTCTAAATCAAGCCTATCACTTATGACCTAACTCTTCAGTCAAGAGATGAGTGACAAGTAAACTGGCCAGAGATACAGCAGACAAGAGGCAGGCAATAAACTGGAGGTAAAGGTGGAGAGTAAAGCAGAAGGTAAAGGACTATATTGGCCAAGCTTACAGTTATACTAGTAAAGAAACCCAGAAGCAACACTATTGTCCAGACTGGAAATATTTTATTCTTAGGTACTCTATATATACTATAAGACTACTAGATGATTAAGTAAGTGTAGCAGCCAGGGCTTAAAGGTAAAAAGTATGGTAGTTTAAGCTAGATTGTAGTTGTAAAGCACAATATACATAATATAGAGGTGATGGCAGTAGAGAATTTGGTTGATAGTTGGTCAATGAAGAAGTACCCAGTAGGCTATAGTAAGTAACAACTAAGCAGCTAGCAGGCCAACATAGAGTAACAGTGGGCTAGAGGCAGACAAGAGACAAGCTATAGAATAAGTAGTAGAGTTAACAAAAGGCAGGAGTGCACTAAAAGTCAGAAACCAAGTGTGCAAGTGGTTATTTAGTACAAAAGGGAGGTCAATATAGTTCAAAGACTAATAAATAGTAGTGAACAATAAGCAAGTAGCAAGTAAGCTAGCATAAAGGCAGCAGCAAGTAAGTAGCAGATAAAGAATAATACTACTATCCCAAAGTATAGGGAATAGAGCATATAAAGTGGCATATTAAGGTAGTAAAGTGGGGTTATGCCTGGTAAAGATAAATAAAGGGTAAGTTTAGTGTAGAAAACTAGCAAAAGGTGCTGTATAGAAGTCTAGACAATCTATAAAAGAATGTTAGTCATGCATAGTCTAAAATAAGCTTACTACTCATAATCTGACTCTCTAGCCAAAAGATAAGCAACAAGCAAACTAGCTAAAAGTATAGTAGGTATTAAGGGACTTCCATTTCTGACCTCCATGGCTTGTTCTACACCTCTGGGGCTCATTCTAAATCTCTAAAGATCTCTATAGGTCTTTCTTTTTGGAAAACTCCTGGAACTTTCTATATTTCCTTATTAAGTACTTTTCTAGAGTTAAGGCTAGCTTCAGCCTTCTATATAGTTGTTTTCATGCCTCCACTGCCTGTTGATGTGCCATATTAAGTAGCAGGGATCCTTAGACTTGTTCTCTTTAGATTTCCCTCTGTTAAGTAATTAGTTACTATTATATTATCAGCTACCTTGCTAATATACTTTGGATTTCTCTCTGTTAGCTGCATAATTTGAGCTACCACTCCCATAGACTATCTTTATAGTAAAACAAGTCTCCTAACCTTGGCTTGAAAGTCCCTTATAGCCTACAAAGAATCTCTAAGCTCTTATTTGTTGCTTTTCTACTAGGCTTAAGCACCTGTAAAATTCTATGTCTCAGCTTGCCAATTCAGACACTCTTCTGGAGGCTCTAGCTCCTTGGAATAAAGTCTAAACTTGCCTGCTACACTTAGAGAATCAAATGCAACTGACTCAATCTTCCATTACCTATTATATAACTAAATTTCCAGGCACTACCTGCCTTCTATCTCTATACTACCTCTAGTGGCAGAACTACTCCCAGCAGCTCCAGTAGTCCCTCCTATAGCTCTGATAACCTTTTGACTATAAATCTTATGTCTTGTACTGCCAGATATATACAATAGTAGTTATTCCAGTGGAAAGTACTTCTTCCAGTCCTGTCTCACCTACATTTACCTTAGAATGTATTGAAGATAGCTTAGATACTGTCATATATAAAGATTGGACAGGCCTCTACTTATACACTATAGATGTTCTAGTGCTTCAGAGGTGTCAGAAGCTTTACAGATTGGACTGCTTTCAAAAAAGATTTTTGGGTGGAGTTCTTTCTAATTAACCTTGCTAAAACTACTACTTTAGCACTATATAACAAGGAGCAATATAGGTAAAAGAAGCAAATGCTGAATGAATACATTAATTTTTTCTGAGTATTAGTTAAGCAAGTCATCTACTCAGACAGTCTTTAATTATGCCTTGCATTTTAGGATAGTTTGCATCCTATATTGATGAAGTGCATCAACAACCTTGCCAAAGGCTGCTTAGACAATGAAAGAATCACCTCCTAGTATAAGGTGGCCCAAAATCAATAGCAGCTCATAGAAATCTAATAAGAGCTCTGCTACATACACCTAACTCAGTACCCTACTTTGGTTGCTAGTCTCTGGTATCTTGCTCCTATACTTCTAGCTCCTACCCCTGTTTTAACCATCCTCACACTGTACCCCTTGCTGTCAAGCATTTTTATAGATGTAGATGCAGCCTGACAGCATTGCTCTGCACTGCTACTGTGTTGAAGATATAAAAAACTAGGGTACTTTATATAACACTGTTTGTTGGGTCTAAAAGTACACTACCTCTTTACTGCTAAGCAGAAAGAGCTCCTTCTACAACTATTGACTGCAAAGAATACTACTAGAGCTCTATCATTAAATAAGCTAGTACCAGAGTTAATTCTAGAGAAGATTAGTGCCTATATACCCCTCCTAGGCTTAGAGGAAGATTTTTAGTTAAACAATGGATAAAGTGTACACTTCCATTACTAGGTATTAATAGATTTTCATATTTATCATGAGAAAATAAAATTGCCTTTTCTGATATTGATTATTATAAGACAGAAAAACCTCAGTTTCTCTCTTTAGATATATAAACACCAACTTCAGAGTCTATGCTAAGACCTCCAATGCTAACTAGGCTCTGCTAGTACTGCTCTGCTTGCTAGTACTGCTCTACTTGGGAGCACTGACTGCTTTAGCAGTATGTAGTAGCTTTGAACCTTTTTGCAGAATCATTGTATCTCAATATGGAAATTAAGACTACAGACACCTAGCAAACTTATAGAGTCACTGCTTCTCTGGACAGCAGAGTGATAGGACTGTTCCTGGACTTAGAGTTTATAAAGCACTATAGCCTGACTATATAGCTACTCTTCAAACCTATTCTAGTGTTCAACATTAATGGAATGTCTAACAGCTTTATAATAGACCTTATTCTCTGTTACTGAAATCATGCTAAATATACAGTCTTTGCTGTCACTAGCCAGAACATGATCCTCAGTTTTATATAACTTTAGAAGTACAACCCCAAAGTAGACTAAGCTTAGGACAAAGTAACTATAAGTCAATGCCTTTAGAAGTGCTCTACTTATGCCACTAAGGTCAAGGAAGAGTGCTAGACTGAAATTTAAGAATATACAGCCATCTGGGCATATTGCATTGGCTATCTCTTTTTTATAGATCTAGACCTTTAGGACCTTCTGCTCTTAGTGTTTCTCTATAATACAAAGACAACTAGAGTAGTAGTAAAGCCTTAGTAGAGGAACTTGAAGAGGAGTTTGAAGGCATATGCAACTTGAAGCTCCTGGATAAGGTAGTGGATATTGAAAACTGGATTTATGTTACTATTTTATGCTCACTACCTTCTACTATAGAGATTTAGGCTAGTCAGACCACATCCTAGCAGTTGGCCCAGGTATTTGCTGCTAACTCCACATCTCTGGACATTTTAAGATGTTATACCTCTATACCTCCATATACTTAAGAATGTGTTCTTTAAGACCTCATTTGACTTGCTCCCAAAGTGTAAGCAGTGAGACTATATCATTGAATTAATGTCAAATTTTAAGCTTGTAAACTATAAGGTTTACCTACTAATACCTAAAAAGTAAAATAAGCTTGACACCTTTCTACAAAAGAATCTAAACTTTGATCACATCTGCTCCTCTAAGTTCCTAATAGCTTTTCTAGTCTTTTTTATCAAAAGAGAAAATAGCTTGCTTCAACTAGTCAGAACTATTCATAACTGTTAAAAATTGCTAACTCCTTCCCCTCATCTCTGAACTTATCAATAACTTCCAGAATGCATAGTACTTTACTAAACTGAATATTTAGTGGAGCTACAACAATGTGCATATCTAAGAGAAAAACAAATAAGGTAAAGCTACAACAATATGCATATCTAGAAGAAAGACAAATGGAAAGTTACTTTTTGGACTAATTAAAGACTGTTTAAACCTCTCATTATGTTCTTTGGACTTATTAATAGCTTGACCACCTTTCAGACAATAATAAATAATAATTTGTTCCTATGCTGCCTAATTACTGTACAAAAAACCAAAAAGAAAATCTTTAAGTACATTAGCAACTAAATAGAGTAGTTGGCAATAGAAAAGAAATGAGGGCAAGTTGGCAAATGTCTCAGAGAATGAAAGTTGAAGGGTAGTAATAAAAAAAAGAATGTAAGCCTAAGTTACTAAACACTAATAAAAAATTGCTAAATTACTAAATAATAAAAAAGAAAGAAATAAAGACAAAACAATTATTAAGAGAGTAAAAAAAAAAAGTTGCTAAAGCTAAAAAAGGACTAAACAATAAGAAATAAAGAGGTTAGTAAGAAAATAAATGAATGTTACTAAAAGATGGAGAAAAAAAAAGTAATAAGTTACTAAACACAATATAAATAAAAATGGGGAAGTTGCTAAAGTTTAAAGTACCTAATAATGAAGGAGTGATAAAGACAAGGACATGAGCAAAGCTATTAAAGAATAGAAGACAAATATAAAAACTGATTGTTAGCTATAGTTACTAGTATTGTAAATATTAAGGAAAAAATACTTAGGAACTCTATTAGTATAGAACCAAGTATATACAAAGAGTATTTATATTATTTGTAAGTAATATAATTAAGAAAGAAAAGATTGTTGCTAAAAGTAATGACATTTATCAAAATATTTGTAATATATACTGAGTGTTGAGATAATAACCAAATATAAATATATAATGTCAGAAGTGTATAATATATATCAAATGAAAAATAAAAGAAGATATCAAATGTTAGTATTTAAAATGTAAATGCTATTCTAATATATTAATAATTGAAATAAGATATATAAAGAGTTCATATCACATATTCTTTTAATCTATACTTTTTATAAGAAAAGTACCAATGTCACTAAGAATTAACAATTGCCATTAAAGGGAGTTCTTAGCCTATTCATTTTAGATTCAAGGACTAGACTTCACATAATAGGCCTTATAATTCAAAAGTCTTATAGTTACTAAGATCTTATATAAAAAGGCTACTTTATTTCAGATTTAGGGGCTAAACTACATGTAACTCATTTGAGATTTATAAAATAAAAATTAGTGAAATAATTAACAATATACTAGTTTTATATTGTGTTTTAAATTATATGCTGTTTCAGATAAAATGGTCAAAAATGTTGTTAAAAGTATTTAGCAATAAATGGGTCTTATCATTTTTCTCTATGCTGAAATTTTAACTGTTCTCAATTAACTAAGTTTTATAATTACTTGTATAGTCTATATGTAAAAAAAGGTAAGTGCATAAAAGACTGGCACTTAATTAAACTTTAATAAATTTTTTACTTCTCTCTACATCCTTCTATCTTATTTTTAATCAATTGTTATAACTTTTATAATTATAGAACAAATAAACAAGTGTTTTATGGCTAAGGCTTTTTTGCAATAGGCAAATTGTATTTTTACTGCTGCATATAATCAACTTATAACAAACTTTTACTTAACAATTATTGTTATTTTTAAGACATGATTATAATGATTTAAAATGATAAGTAGTGGATGATAAGATTCATTTGTTATTGAGTATAGTTACTAACATCTCTAACTATTTTACTAAAATAATATATAACTTAGAGATCAGTATAAAATTTACATAAGACCTTAATAACTATGAAAATTTTTAAATCATGAACATTTATTATGTGGAGTTTAGACCACGTATTTAAAATAACTTTGTCAAAAGTCACTTTAGTAACATTTACTAGTAATAATTCTTAGTGACATAGGCCTTTTGCTTTCAAAGGAAACATATGAATATATGACTTTTTGGATTCTTTATTTTTCTTAGTTATTAATATACTTGGATAGCATCTATACTTTAGATATTGATGTTTAATATACTTTTTATTTTTATTTTGATATATAGTATGCACTTTTTGACATCAAATACTTATATTTAATTACCATTTTGACATTTAATATGTATTTTGACAAATATTATTACTTATGGTAACTATTTTTTTTTTTAAGCTACATTACTTATAAACAGTATAAATACCCTTTGTATATACTTAGTAAAATAATAAAGAAATAGATAGAATAACTCCAAGTACTTATCTCTTAATATCTCTTTCAGCTTTAGAACTTATCTTCATTCACTTTTACTCTTATTAATAGCTTAGTAACAAAGCTTTAGTGACTTTGTTATTAATTTAACATGGTACTAAGTATGGGTGTTTTTATATTATAGTGTCTTAGCAACATTAACAATTATAATTAATAATAAATCTTATGTGTTTCCTTAGTTACATCCTTATTTAACTTACATTTTTGTTTCCATATCTTCTCTCTTATTGTTAAGTTTTTATCTACCTTAGTAATATTTTTTTAGTAATTGTTTACTTAACAATGTGTTTTTGACTTTTTTTTTACTTAGTAACTTCTGCTTACCTTATTAATATTCCTATTACATACTACTTTGCCTTCTACTTCTATTTTATTTTTTGTTTAGTAACATATCATTAATATTTAATGACTTAGGCTAATATTAGCAATTCTTTTTACTTACACCTTTTTTTATTTTACTATCTACAGTTTTTATTTTCTAGGATAATTACTAATTTGTCTTTATCCATATCTTACTGCTAATTATTTTATTTGGTTGTCAATATACTTTAGATCTTTCTTCTAGTTTTTTGTATAGTAGCTAAATAGTATAGAAGTACATCATTTTAGAGTTCACTATAAAGGATTTTAGATAATTATTCTACCAGAAACCAAAATCTAAGTAAAATATTACTTAGAATTTACTACTAAATTATTTAATTCTTCATTATTGACTTCCCTTAGTACATCAAATACTTAACCCAGACTGCTAGCAAATAAGCTAGAAGCTACTAAGAATCTTCTCAACATTAGTAAACTTCTTAGTAATTTCTCAAAAATATTTGTAAAAAGCTTTCTTAGTGTTCTATTATTACTACTTTTTGCTATTAACTTCTCTGTCTTTTTCTCTAAGAATCATTTAACTCTTGCTATATTTAAAAATCAATAAGTACCACTTTCTTTAACAATACTGACAATCACTATAGATAATAATCCTGTCACTTGCTATACTTAAATGCCTCCTTATCACAATATAATAGCTCCTAAATGGGATAAGAGTCATTCTAAAGAGCTTCTTCAGTACTTTAAAGAATTAGAGTATCTTTTTACTAACTGTAGTATTACTGATGATACTCAAAAGAAGAAATATGTGACTCACTATGTCTCTTATGACATAGTAAAAACTTAACTTAGTTTATTAGAATTTAGTAACAACCTAGCAATTGACAACAATGTTTTTCAGCTTTATATATATTAGGAATGGAAAGTAGCAGTATTTAGGTTATACCTTGGAGCTAATGTTAGTGCATAATATACTCTTGGCAATCTCAAATGACTTGTCAACTAGACCTTCAATAGTAGTTTAACAATATTAAGATAATTCTCTGACTACTATTGGGATTTCTAATAGATCACTAAGTGGCTCCTTGCTAACAAAAAACTTTACTAAAACAAAGAATGTTACTTATTCCAGCAAAGTATTCCTATGTCACTATGGTCTAAAATCATTTATCAGCTCAAAATCATACTTCCTAATCATCATCTTGAAGATCCTTATAATATAGAACAGGTCTTTAAAAATGCAAAATAGGTATTAAAAGGTACTAATATAGTGACTACCAAGTCTACTGCTATCACCACATCTATCATTAGTACTTCCAGTATTATTTCAGCAGCCACTATTACTACTATGCTATTTTTTGCCTCTAAACAAGAAGTAATTGAATTAGTAACAATTACAACAATTGTTAATGCTCTAGAATATTTAGAAGCACTTTTTGTTAACAGTAGTTAGTCTTGTCAGCAAAATCAGTTCAATAATGCTTGCCATTTTTGTAGTGAATCTAATCATATTATAATATAAGGTACTTATATCTAACTAAAATATATGATTTAGTAAAATGCTGAAGGCAAGATTGTCTTACTATCTGACACTATAATTTCAAATTATTTTAGCAAATAACTTTACAAAAATTGTATTGAGAAATAGTACTGCTTAAACCTTGGACAAATTATTATTAGCAAACTTTCATCTAATACTAACCTTAACTCTAAACAAGTGACTATGTAGCAGTTACTAATCTATAAAGTACTATAATAAAATATTGTTACTAATAGATTGTTAACAAAGGACAAACATATTGAGGTTTTAGAATAAGAGTTATTTACCTTGCAATAAATTAGTGAAAAGTTTAATGGTGTACAAATTCTCTGAGTTCCTTACCAAACTACTAGTAACAAAACCTCTATTTCATCAGCAACTAGTAATATACTGACAACTATTCCTTCCCCTAATCAAATACTAACTCTTACTACTAAATTAGTTAACAAAGACAAAGTACTAGAATGATCTGTCACTAAGGATTTACTACTTGTCACTAAATCTATAAAATCTATTTTTTAGTCTCCAATACATCCATTTTCTGAAATCCCTTTTTGTTATGCTCTGCTTACTAATAGGAATTTTGTCACTCCAAATCATGGTAACAATGCTGCATATAAAACCATGTCCTCCATTTACAATATTAAATAATCAAAAATAGTATTCAATTGAGTTTTAAATATCTAGGTTACAGTTTCAGTTAAAGAGCTCTGCTTGATGGCACCAGATATTAGAAGTCAGCTTAGAATAGCTATTACACCCAAATAATAAGCAAGAACAAATAATAACATAGTATAGGACTTTAGCAACATATTTGAAGAAGTATTATCAACTTTTACCATAGACAAACCATAGTTTTTGTTAAGTTCTAATATTGATACAATTAATAAACTTATCTTAGCCTAAACTAAAGTTTCTTCAATTAACTCTATAGAAACTTACATTAAGTTGTTACCATTTAGAAAGAAACTAGTAGTCTTAATAGTCACTAAAGATTCTCAGTCATTAAGGTCTATCATGATGCTAATCAATAACTAAGAAGAAATAGAATGTATTATAAATAATAGGTCTTAGATTATTTCTATGTTAGCAGAAGTTACTAATAATCTTGGTATATTTTATAATCTTAGTATTATTTTGAACATACAAAGTGCTAATAGTACTTTAGATAGATTGTTAAGACTTACTAAAAATATACCTTATACCATTAGTGACTTGACACTATATCTCCAGATTTATATATTACTATTTTCTACTTATAATATCCTCTTTGATTGACCCTTTGACATCTTTATTAAAAGTGTAGTTAATATTCTTAGTAATATTAAAATTACTATTCTGGTTATAAACTTTAATTTAGACATATAATATATGATACTAACATTTCTTCATGGAAAATATAAAAGAAACAATTGTTAAAAAGTTTACTATAAGACAAAATCACCTCAGTTTTTTCAATGCTAATCAGAATAATAATGACACTAATAATTTAATAACTATTATTAGCTATGACCATTTAACTAGTTTAGTGATATATATAACTTTTTATAATTTATATAATGATATTTTACTTACAATGTTTTATATATATATAAATCCTACTTTAGCATATCCTTATATAACTGTTAGTAATATTTGCTCATCTTTATTACTTCTTTGTTCTTATTTTGTTTTAACTAATATTTCTAACTCTTTGATTCTTGAATAAACTTTACTTCTTAATACTTACATTATAGACCTTACATTAAATTATGTTAACTTTCCTTTCTATACATAGTATATCATTAATAATCCTGTTAAAAAAAAAAGAGTACAGATGAAAAAGAAATACAAACTAGTTACTATAAAAATCAAACCTATTACCAATTATATTAGTAAAGACTTTAGAATCAAGTAATAAATCCTTAACAATCTATTAGTGACTATACCATTTTTTGATCTGAACTCTTCTTTATTTATATTGACCTAGTAATTTACTAACAATCAATAAGTAATATTTGTTAAAAACTATAACACTGATTTTTTTACTAGTAATGAATTTAATATTCTTATGAATCTTATTGCTAAGCAGAAAAAGGCTTTTGCTTGAGAGAATTCTGAATAAGAAAGCTTTTGCTCTGACTTCTTTTTTTTTATCAAGATACCAACAATTTTTTATATTCTTTAGGTTTAGTATAATTATTCTATTTCCTCAGAACTTAAAAAAAAAGTATGCAAAATCATTTATAATAAGATCAAAACTAACATCTATGAATCCTTAAATTCTATTTATCAATTTCACTGATTTTATATTCTTAAAAAAAGTAGTAAGTTTTAAATTATGTATAGTCTAGAATTGCTAAACTATGTTATCATTTGTCATTTTAGAGTACTTCTTTTTTCAAATCATATCATCAAGTCTTTTACTAGATAAATTTGTAAAATAACACTAGACTTTTTTATTAGCTATGACAAGCAACTAATTGACCTGGCCTTCCATAATTTAACAACATTTTAAACCCTATTTAGTACTCTTTATTTAGTAACCCTATTAATAGGTTGGACCAACTCAATGTTAATCTTCTATGATGACATTACCTTCATCTTATAGCTTAAGATCCTCAATAATATACTTAATTTTATTAATGATGTTAATATTAAAGGTCCTAAAAACTAGAAGCTAGTTAATAGTATTTCTACTAAGCATCTTGCTAACCCAAATATTTGCTTAGCTCTCTAGGAGTTTTTTGAGCTTCTCAATTAGATTTTCTAGCAAATGAAGTACTATAGTGGTACATTTTTTAGTTATAAGCTTATTTTATATACCCCAATATTCAAAATTTTAAGACATATTTGCATACCTAGCAGTCAAGTTCCTAATAAAAGTTGCTTAGTCTTACTTGAGTAGTGAAATCTCTGCCAGTTGCTATCTGAAATTAGAGCCTTTTTAGGTATAGTTGGCATTCTTTGGATTTTTATTAAGAATTTTACTTATTGTACTAATGACTTAATGAAACTCACACATACCAGTGTTTCATTCAAGTTTGGTCTTGACCAAATCAATACTTAGCAAGACCTTATTAATGTTTTCAAAGATGCTAAGCCCTTAATCCCTATTAACTATGAATTATTTGACTCTGTTATCTTAATAGTTAATATGTTATATATTGCTATAAGCTACTGCCTCTGCTAGTGTTATAGCAACAACTATAAAAAATGTTATTATAATCATTTTAAGTCTATCATACTTAACAACAAAAAATCATGATTTAGTTAGCTCAAGCTTAAGCTCTATGGCTTTTACTGAGCTTTGCAGGCCTTATAGATATATCTTATAGAAGTTAGAAACCTCATCATTAAAGTTAATGCTTGCTACATTAAGGGTATACTTCAAAACCCTAATATTCAGCCTTTTACTAGCATGAATTACTAGATTATAGCAATTTTAATGTTTTATTTTAAGCTTATACATGTTAAAGGTACTTTCTATAGCCTAGATAGACTTTTATAATGACTACTACAGTCTAATGACTTTCTGTTTAATGATAGCAATAACTTAGTATATGAGGATTGGATTAATTAACTATATGGCTTCATTTATCAAGTCTAACTCCTTTTCCTCTTACTTTGTTACATCTTTTCAGTTTCATAATCTATACCTTTAATCTTTGAGTATTAGTCTTTAGCAATATTTGCTAGTAATACTTTTAATATAGCACCCTTATATTTAGTGACTACTAATGATTTTTTATTTTTATGGGATGATGCTACTATTTTAGCAATATTTGCTAGTAATACTTTTAATATAGCATCCTTATATTTAGTGACTACTAATGATTTTTTGTTTTTATGGAATGATGCTACTACCATATATAGTGATGTGCCATATTCCACTAAGGCTATTGTTAGTGATATATATATTACTTTAATCCAGAAGTGGCTTAGCAATTTAGTCAGGCTAGATAACTTTAGTAACAATGTCTATGCTAAGTTTATTTACTATACCACTATGTTTTTTACTGTAGATAGTAAGCTTTGGCAATGAAATAAGGATAGTGTCCACAAATTGTTCATTCTTACTAAGTATTGTTTGCAAATTTTGTGAGTAATATATGATGACTTGGGCCATAGAGAACTTTTCACTATCTACTCAGCCCTACTAGAATGTTTTTGGTGGCCCTAAGTTAGCACTGATATTGTATAGTATATTTATATATACTATATTTGCTAGGTTCACCAAATAACAAAAATACTCATTCTACTAGTTGTTGTTACACCAGCATTTTTATTTAGCAAGATATATATTAATACCATATTCATGCTATCTTTCAATAGGTTTAAGTATATCATTCAAGGACACTGTTCACTAATATATTATCCTAAGTTCTGTATGTTCATTAGAGAGAATAGCAATGCCATTGCTAAGTAGTTATATGAAGATGTCATTTATTACTAAGAAGCCCTTAGCAAAATTGTTATCAACAATAGTACTCCCATTCTGAAAGCTATAGTTTACTTAGTAAAGAAGTACAATTTGCACCATATTTAGGTCTTTGGGTACAATAAGTGTGTTAATAGTATAATTGAACAACTTTACTTTGACATTTGCTAGGCTCTCTTCAAGGCAGTAAATGGTGATTAATTCAGGTGGAGTACTACATATTATTCAGTCTTTTAGTTAGAATATATTATAGTACACAAATAAATGAGTTGTTCCCCTTATTATATTGTTACCAGTACTCATTCTCTTCTCCTTACTAACATCATGGAAGCAACATATTTACAATTGCCATTTAATTCCTTATTGTTATCTACTAACCTTATAGCCCACCAAGTAATCAATTTACAATACTACCAAGAAGATCTTAAGTGACTCTATAACATTGTCTTTAGTGCTTATCATTTAGCTGCTATTTGTTTTAAAGCAGAACATGCTGCTATAATTTGTGACTATAATTTTTAGACCAGTAATCTTGTATTGATGAAAAATACTAGAATTAAAGTGTCCCATAATAAATTCCTTATTGTTATCTACTAACCTTATAGCCCACCAAGTAATCAATTTACAATACTACCAAGAAGATCTTAAGTGACTCTATAACATTGTCTTTAGTGCTTATCATTTAGCTGCTATTTGTTTTAAAGCAGAACATGCTGCTATAATTTGTGACTATAATTTTTAGACCAGTAATCTTGTATTGATGAAAAATACTAGAATTAAAGTGTCCCATAATAAAAAGATGAGGCCTTATTACTTAGGTTCTTTAGTGATAATATCTTATAATCATAGAGGTGCTTACATTTTTTATGAACTAAATGATTCAGTTTTGTATTAACTAGTAACTACTTTTTACTTAGTCTCATATTTTACTAGAGAATGCATATTAATGTCTAGCAATACTTTTGACATCAATACCTCCTGCTTATATGAATTCAAACAAACTGATCTAATGGATAATAATAATATTAATAATGTTACTAACAAAATTAATAACTAAATAACTATTTATTAAATCTTAGTGACTTTTATTTCTAATTTTACTTATACATTTATTATACAGTCAAAAAAACCATTATTTATAATATAAAAACATTAAGTCCTTCATTTTGTCTATTTTATATTATCTCTTATTCATTTTATTTCACAGACTTTTACTTCTTGATATTTTTTGCTATAATACTGTTGATAAAACTTATCTGTCATTGAGTACAGTTACCATTATCTTCAACTATCTTATCAAGATAGTATGAGACCTGGAGATTAGTATGAGATTTGCACAAAACCTTAGCAACCATAGAAATTTTTGAATTATAAGTATTTATTATGTGGAGCCTAGACTATGTATTTAGAATAATCTCTTAGCAACATTCATTAGTAATAACTTCTAGCAACATAAGCCTTTTGCTTTCAAAAGAAATATATCAATATATGACTTCTTGGATCCTTCATTTTTATTGATTACTAACATACTTAGATGACATCTATACTTTAGATACTAATATTCAGTATGCTTTTTATTTTTATTCTAGTACATAGTATATACCTTTTAACATTAAATATTTATATTTGATTACCATCTTAACATTTAGCATATATTTTAGCAAATGCTGTTATTTATAGTAACTGTCTTTCTTTTTAGGCTATATTATTTACAAATAGTATAAATACCTCTTGTATATATCTAGTAAAATAATAAAGAAATGGGTAGAGCAACTCTAAGTACTTGCTCCTTAGTATCTCTCTGCTTTAAAACTCATTCTCATTCATCCTTACTCTTATTAACAGCTTAACAACAAGCCTTAGCAAACCTATTATTAATTCAGCATGGTACCAAGTATAAGTGCCCTTTATATATTAGTGTTTTAGCAATATTAGTGACTATGGCTAGTGATAAGTCTCATATGTCCCTTTGTTTACTTTCCTTTTGATTTACATTCTTATTTTTATATCCTCCTTATTGTTAGGTTTTTATTTACTTTAGCAATACCTTCTTAGTAGTTATTTGCCTAATGATGTATTTTTAACCTTTTTCCTACTTAATAACTTCTGTTTACCTTATTAACATCACTATCACATACCAACTTACCTTCCATTCCAATTTCATTTTGTGTTTAGTGACTTAGGTTAATATTAGCAATTGTTTTTACTTGCATCCCTTTTTACCTCACCATATACAGCTTTTGTTTTCTAGGATAATTACTAACTTGCCCTCATCCACATTCTACTGCCAGCTACCTTATTTAGTTGCCAGTGCACTTTAGGTACTTCCTTCTAGTTTTCTGCACAGTAGCTAGGTGACATAGGAGCACATCACTATGTTTAGTAACTTTTTACTAATGACTAGTACACCTTCAAAGTTTTTACACTATGATAATTTACTGAATATTTCCCCTTATTGTTACTAATACTAAGTAGTAACTACTAGTACATAGCAATTATTCTGTCTTTGTCTTTTTCTTGATTCTAGATTCCATTTGGTTTTACTTACCTTCTGTTTCTTATATTATTCCTTAATTTTCTCTTGACTTCACTTCACTATATTATATTTTTTTTAAAAAGATCCCTTAAAGGAGCCAGTCTATGCTACAATATAAGAAAATATGAAACCCCTTAAGGAGGTTAGTCTGTAATATAATAATAAAAATAATTTTCAGAGCAGCAGTTACTAGGTATCAAGATTAGTATCATTGCTAAGCATATCTTCCAGCTTCTCCCTTTCTCTTTCCTTGATCCTGTTCTCTTTCTGTCAGGTTAAGAAAATCTGGCAATCCTACTAATAGCTCTCTAGAGTAGCTAGTGACTACTAAACAATGGTATAGTGGAAGCAAGCTTTCAGTAGGGCAGCTCTAGCCTCATCCAAAGACTACTAGAAGTGTTGCTTCAGTCTAGCAGCTCTCTTCTCAAATCTCTATAGTAAAAAGGCTAGCATCAACAGCTCTAGTAGTGCTAGGTCTTTACCTAGTCACCTTAGATTGTCATTACCAATCTGCCTCATGGGAGCTAAAGTATGAAGCATCTAGCAACATAATTGTTAGTAAAATAGATAGCAATAGAAGCAACTTACTAGCATTGAAATTGCTGCTACCTCACCCTTGTCCTTTGCCTCTACTTCTGCCTCTTCCTCAGCTACCTCTACTCCACTCTATTCTTCTTTGTTGTCTTCCTTTTACTACTTCCTCTTCAACTATCACTCTGTCAGTAGTCTCTTCAAATTCCCTAGCTGCTTCTTCTGTCTCTACTATAGGAGTCACTGACTGCATTTCAATGTTCTCCTTAGACTCTATAATGCTAATGGTAGCTCAATATTGCTTGGTTCAAGCTAGGAGTTCTTTGTCACTACTTCTACTAATCTCATTCTGACTTTTTTAAAGTTACTTACCCTTAGTAACTGCTCAACCTTTCACTATTGTCTTATTCTACTTGATTGGCAGATTCAAGCTCAAATGTTTGATCTGTATAGGGTGCCTTGTAGCTGCTAACTTCCTTTGCCTCCTTACAAACTTTCTAGCTTGGCAAATAAAAGTAGCTCTAGTTACTATCATAGTAACAAAATAGCCTCCATAACTCCTTAATAATTGTCCATGGTAGAAGCAACCTTTTCTTGAGCTATCATAACAATAGTAGGGTTAAATACCAGTAGAATACCAGCAGCTTTTAGAATTGTTCTCTAACCAGCAGTAGTCATACTAAAAGAGGTTAGCAATATTCAAGTAAAAAAGTAAAAGAAAACTTACTACTCCTTATTCCACCCTGAACATCTGGTATTCTACTGGCAATACCATTATCTTTTTCTTTGCCTTTGCTAAATATACTTTAGCCTCCATCCCACTATTTACCATTATAGAGGTTTTTTGCTAATGAAAAAGTTTTATGAGCTCCTTGTCAGTAAAGGAGTCTTGAATGGGTTCCTATTGACAAGTTAATAAGTGTCACTAAGTACTAGTAAATAAGTGAAAACTTACTTCAAATTTCTCATTGTCCTCTCTCACCTTTTCTTTATCCTTAGAAGTCTTGTGGTGCTTTGATGACATCACTAACTCTTTAGCAATGCCACTAATGACATATTTAGAAGTAGAAGGGCTAGCCTTCTTGATGTTACTATAACCCTTATTACAGCTTGCTCCTGTCATTATTGTCAACTCATATAGTGGATACTAGAAAAAAAATTAGTTATTAAAAAATAAGTCCTCAAAAAGTTAAGGTTATCTAAGCAATGCCACTAGCTCAAGTAATACCACTATTACTTACCATCATTCCAGCCTTCAAGTCTTCAAAGAGGTAGTTGAGGAAGGGCATAGGAGGAGCCTAGCAAAAGATATTAGCAAAATTGTCAATATATCACTAAAAACAAAGAAAGTAAGATTTACTCACAAAATGTTTGTTAAACTTGTGCATCCAATTCTCTTCCTTGTACTTTTTATATAAAGCTCAACACTTTTAATCTACTTTTGCTAGCTTTGGCCAGTCAGATCTACTACCAGCAGTTTCAAACTAACAAAGCCATGTCTTAATGATAGTAGTAGCTATTTCACAAGAATTTATTGCCAATTACTGGCAAATAGTTGCTAAAATATGACTAGCCTTCCCCAAGAAGATTTTAGCTATAGAACATTTATCAATCAAATTAGCAATGAAGGAGGTCATGGTGATTGGTGGAAAATAAGATAAAAGTAGAAAAGCAGATAGAAGAAATGGGGAGAACTAAGTTGAAGTTCAGCCAAGTACTAGTCTTTTATAAACATTTTCTTTTCTATATGTGGACCATTTAAACAATTATGGAATTTGGTTAACTGAGAACAGTCAAAATTTTAGCATAGGAAAAAATGATAAGACCCATCTATTACTGAGTACAATTACTGACATCTCTGACTATTTTATTGAGATAGCATATGACCTGGAGATCAATATAAGATTTGCATAAGACCTTAGTGACTATGGGAATTTTTGGATCATAAGTATTTATTATGTAGAGCTTAGACTATACATCTAGAATAACCTCATTAAAAGCCACTTTAACAATGTTCATTAGTGACAATCCTTAATGATATAGGCCCTTTACTTTCAAAGGAAATATATGAACATGTGACTTCTTAGACCCTTCATTTTTCTTAATTACTAACATACTTGAATGGTATCTACATTTTAGATACTAATGTTTGGTATACTTTTTATTTTTATTCTGAGACATAATATACACTTTTTGACATCAAATACTTATATTTAGTTAGTTACCATCTTGACATCTAATATACATTTTGGCAGACACCATTACTTGTGGTAATCATCTTTTTTTTTAGGCTACATTACTTATAAACAATATAAATACCCCCTGTATATATCTAGTAGAACAATAAAAAAATGGATAGAGCAACCCTAAGTACTTGTTCTTCAGTATCTCCCTCAGCTTCAAAACTTGTCCTTATTCACTCTTACTCTTATTAATGGCTTAATGACAAAGCTTTAGCAACCTTATTATTAATTTAGCATAGTACCAAGTATGGGTACTTTTGTGTTATAGTGTCTTAGCAACATTAGCAACTATGGCTAGCAACAAGTCTCATGTATTCCTTTAGTTACTTCCTTATTTGATTTACATTTTTGTTTCTATGTCCTCCCCCTTATTACTAAGCTTTTACCTACCTTAACAACATCTTCTTAGTAGTTATTTACCTAACAATGTGTTTTTGACCTCTTTCCTACCTAGTGACTCCTGCTTACCTTACTGATATCCCTGTTATATACTGCTTTGCTTTTTACTCCTATTCCATTTTTCATTTAGTGACATATTATTAGTATTTAGTGACTTATGCTAATATTAGTGATTCTTTTTACTTGCACCCTTTTTTACCCTACTATCCATAGCTCTTATTTTCTGGGATGATTACTAACTTGTTCTCACTCACATTCTACTGCTAGCTACTCTATCTGGTTGTCAGTACACTCTAGGTCTTCTTTCTGGTTTTCTACATGGCAACTAGGCAATATAAAAGCATATCATAGGTTGAACTAGTCAAAGCTGGTTGAGGTAAATAAGGAGTGCTAGGCAAAGAGTGAGTATAAGATTATAATAAGCATTTTGTACATTCCTCTTTTTTACTAACTTTATCAATGTTTGTTACTAGATTCTTTTTTCTAACTTTCTCAAGTACTTGTTGGAAGATTTTAAGATGGAAATGATAGTAAGTGCTAGTGGTATTGCTTGAAATTAGCAATATTATTAAGGTAACTTTTAGTTATTTGATGAGCTATCTTTTAACAATCAGTTTTTCTTTCAGCACTTACTATGTAAGCTGGCAATAGTAATAGAAGCTGGCCATAGCAAAAGCTGTAGAGATATTGAAGAGGCTGGCCCTCTACTTCTAAACATATAGTTAGCACCATTATTAAAGACTCAATGACATTACTAAAACTAAATAAGGTTTTTAAAGGAAAAGAAAAGAAAAAGGCAAAAGAAAATGATAATGAAAATGACTTTAAGGCAAGTTTCCATTCAGTTACTAATGCTTAGCAACTACTGCTAAACCTTTTAATAGAAACCACTTCAAGACTCCTTCACTAATAAGAAGCTAATAAAACTTCTTCATAAGAGAAAAGCTTCAATTATTGTAAATATCAGAATAGATGCTGGAGTAGTGTTGATGAAGGTAAAGAAAAAAATAACAGTGTTGCCTATGGAGCATCATGCATTCAAAACCAAGCAAGGAACAGTACATTTTTGCTTGAATATTGCTAGACTTTTGCTAACTTTTCAGTATAACAATTGCTAGTCTGAAAATAATCCTAAAGAGTGCTGGTACTCTATCAGTGTCTAGCCTTACTATTGCTACAATAGTTCAAGAAAGAGCTGTTCCTACCACAGTTAATCATTAAAGAATAAAGAAGGTTGTTTTGTTGCTAAGATAGCAATATATACTACTCTCATTTATCAGGCTAGGAACTTCATCAGGAAATAAAGGGAATTAACAGTTGCTGAGTAGCCTATTCAGATCAAGCATTTAAGCTTGAATCTGCCAATAGAGCAGGATGAGACAATGGTAAGAGGATGGGAGATCATTAAAAGTAAACAATCTTAAAAGAGTCAACAAGAAGTCACTAGCAAGAAAAGTGGGAGTGGCAACAATAGTGATAGCAATAACAAGCCCTTGACCAAGGCTAAGCAACAACAAACTGTTATTAGCAATATAAAGCTGGTAATGGAGGATATAATGATAAAAAAGGTAACACTCCCAGCAATGACTATAATAAGTAAAGCTAAAGGACTAGTAGCAATGTGGGAAATAACTTCAGTAGTGATAAAGATTGAATTGATAAAGAAGTAGGAAGTAATGGCAGTTGAAGATGAGGCAGAAGAAGAAAAAAAAGAGGTAGAAGTAGAAGAGGAGCAGAAAAAGCAAATCAAGGACAAGAAACAGACAACTTTGCTTCTGGTAAATATAGAGTTGTATTTGTCACTGGAAGTTCTATTAACCCTTGTTGCTAGATTTTATATACCTCTCCTTCCCTCTGTGAGGTGGATGACAATAACTTGGGTCAACTAAGGAAAAACTTAGCTTTACCTGAGCTATTAATGCCAGTTTCTCTATTGTAAAGGTATGAAAATTGTGTAGCTAAACTCAAGCAATGTTTTCAGTAAAAACTTGACACTACTAAAGCAAAGTTGTTGAAGGCTAAAGCAAGATACAATGTTGCTAAGTATTTGGTAGTAACTCTGTCTAAGTATCAAAAAGATTGCTAGACTTTTATAACCTAGCAAGAAAAGAATAAGATTGTAAATGATGGGGAGAAGGAAGTAGGGAATGTGCTTAGCAACAACTCTGACTTTAATGCTTAGTGACCATTGTTCCCTTTTCCAAGTTAATTTTTTTTTATATTTTGTCTTGTTTAATATTATAGACTAGCTCCTTTAGAGAGCTTTGTATCTTTTTGTCAAAATAGTATAGATTGGCCTCCTTAAAGAGCCTAATAAAATATACCATATTTGAACAGAAGTTAGGAGAAAATAAGGAGAAACAAAAGAAGAAGAAAAAGAAAATAGGTAAGATTATATATGGTCTAGAATTAAAAGAAATAACAAAGACAAAATAATTGCTATACACTAGCAACTGTTGCTTGGTGTTAATGATTAAAGGAGAAACACTCAGTAGATCATTATGGTATAAAAACCCCAAAGGCATGCCAAATGCTAGTGACAAGTCACTAAATACAGTATTATAGCAAAAAATATCAAAATAAAAAATAAAAAAGTCTGTGAAGTATTTTTAAACAAGTAAGTAGGTGATATAATATAGACAAGATAAAGGACTTAATGTTTTTATAAGGTATATAATGGTTTTCTAACTGTATAGTAAATATACAAGTGAAAGAAAAGGCAAAAAGAAGTTGCTAAGGCTTAATAAATAGTTTTTAGTTGTTGCTTTTATTAGTAACACTACTAGCATCATCATCATTCACAAGGTCAATTTATTCAAGTTCACATAAGTGAGAAGTGTCAATGTCAAATGCATTGTTAGGCACTGATATGTGATCTTTAGCAAAATAAAGGACCAAGTAAAAGGCAGCTATTAGGCAATGCAAAACTGAACCATCTAGTTTACAAAGAATGTAAGTGCCTCCACAATTACAAGAAATTACCACTAAAGGGCCTAAGTAACAAGGTCTTATCTTCTTGTTATAGGTAACCTCGATCCTAGTGTTCCTTATCAAGACAAGGTTGCTAGTTTAGAAGTTGTAGTTATAAATCATAACAGCATGCTTTGCTTTAAATGAATAGCAGCTAAACAATGAGCACTAAAGATGGTATCATGAAGTTACTAAGGTTTTCTTGGTGACATTGGAGATTGATTACTCAATAGGCTATAAGATTGGTAGAGGATATGAGGGAGTTTGGCAGCAGTTATAAGTATGTTGCTTCTACTATATTAGCTGGAAGGAGGGGGTAGGTACCTTTAACAGCATAGTATAGGAAACAACCTATCTGCTTGCAAACTGTAACACATTCTGATTAAAAGACCGAATAACAAGCTGTACTCTACCTGGATTGATTATTATTGACTGCCTTGAAGAGAGCCCAGCAAATATCAAAGTGAGGTCACTCAACTATACCATTAGCACACTTATTATAGCTAGAAACATAGATGTGGTGCAAGTCATACT
>JABCKS010025211.1:0-21816 GCA_018851325.1 Termitomyces sp. DKA19 | reverse complement strand
ACATATTTGTTTCCAGTTTGCAACTATACACTCATAGGACCCACAAGATCTATCCATACTATCTGCATTCTATCCATTACTCTATACCTCTCCTTCCTTGCCTTTGGGACTGGTGTTTTTGTCTGCTTTCCAATTATGCAGAGGTCACATTTTAGTTGAGCAAGGAGTGAGGTGGAGGGTGTACCTGGGAGCAGGCCTAAGTGAGCCATGGTGGCAACAACTTGATAGTTTGCATATCCAAGTTGCCAGTGCCAGGTGTCCAGGTTCACAGGATGTTGGGTGGATAGGGCATGCTCTGCAAGTGTGTTCTGCAGATCGAGTGTGTATAGTCAATGTCTAGGGATCAGTAGACTAGATGCCAAGAGGACACCACTGTTTTGGTCCAGTATTATTACCCCTTTGTAGTTAAATGAGATAGAAGTGTTCATGAAGACTGCCAATGCACTGACCAAGATAAGACAGACTGTAGATTCTGGTACATATAAGGCATTTTCAAGAACAATCTCTGCCTTCCCTTGTATGTGAAGATGAATCTGTCTGACTCCAATTGCTGCAATTGATGTCCCTCCAATGTCTTTCACAGGTCAATGAGAGATGGCCTATAGGGTGACAAAGTCAGACATACATGGCAAGATATGTACTGTGGTGTCTGAGTCAACATAAAATGGCTTCTTGTGTAGTGAAACAAGTGGAGTCTGTTCAGCTTGGTTCAGTGGTGCAATGACTGTAGTTGCAAGGATTGAATCAAGGTAAGGGGTGGTGTATTCATTCCAATTTATGGATGCTCTTGGATCAGGGTCTGCCTCTGCCATAAACCCTTGATATTTGAAGAATTTGGTTGATGATATTTTGGGAGCAGAGGTTATTTCTGCAAATTTGTTTGTTTTGGATGTGGCTGATGCTTCAAGCTGAATCTTCTGTAGATGTGTCATATCAATAATGTATGCTTGGCCATTGAGGCTTTTCACTGCAATCCTGTTCTTGAAGGAGTTCCCAGCTTTTGGTTTTGCTCCTCCTTATGTGGCCTTACATGTGTTTATTGATTCTTTGATGGTCTTCCCAGCCATACCTCCTCCTGGTCAGATGCACCATTGTTTAGTGTGGCCTCAGCATGGCATATTTGTGGCCCTACAGATCTTGCAGCAGTACTGGCCTGGTCCATGATTGTGACCAGGTAGGTTACCCTTCACATCCTTTGCAGCAAGGGCAGTAGCAACCTCAGCCTGGGGAGGTTTCAATAGCATAGCAAGACTGTCAATGGTTTGGAAAAGCTTGCAAATATCTGAGGATGTGTAAGGCTTGTCCTTGGTGAAGTCAGAGAGACCATGTGAGACTTGAGTCTGTACTGACTCAAAGGACTTGTCATTTATAGAGTTGAGTAATGCAATACACTTCAAGAAGTCTTTATCAATGGTCCCTATGGCAAAGGCTCTATTGACAAGTTTATAGATTTTTTGGGCAGTCATTTCAAGGGGATTGGATGCAGACACATATGTAGTGAGGGCCTCATGGATCAGTGCTACTTGTTGAACAGGTCCTTTACTCTGTGCTTGGGCTCTCAAAGCATTGTAACATTCTTTCGCTGTACTGTTGGTCTTTAATCCCTCCTGTTCTGCATCTGATACTGCTGCCCTAATGACACCCACAATGAGGTCATTGTTTGCTAGCCAGTTGGCGTAGGCAACCAGTTCCTTGCTTGCACTGGGCTCAGTGATGAGGCGGTCCGGTTTGTTCTCAGGGGCAAAGATGTATCAGTCCAGACCACTCTGTTGGAGAAATATTTCGAGCTTGTTCAACCATTTCATGAATTCACCAGTGGTCCGGTCAAATGGAGGAATGGTGGTGGGCCAGTGTGCATTGAGCTTTGCAGGGCGGATGCAGGGGCAGGCTGCATTGGTAGCCATTGGTGAAATAGGTCCCATAGTGTGTGTGATGATTCTGGGGGTCCTCTAGGACAAATAGATGTGAAGTTGTCGTGTATAGATAAGATAGGGACGTGTTGAAAAAAGTATGATCGATCAGGACTCAGGGTCCTATGTGATATGCAGAGAGACAAAGGTGCAGGATTCCAAGAGTCATGTCAGCAAGGTCCCATAACCTGTTAGAATCCTATACAAGTGTAAGCCTCAGTCTCATTGTAACCGACTATCCATATTTCTTTAGTTGTACCTATACAAGTGTAAGCTATCGCATGTCAGTATAGGTTACGACTTTGCATGCAAGTAAGCGACTCACCCTCAGTCTCGTTGTAACCGACTGAGGGTGTCGTTGTGTACGTATGGTATATATATGTATTCTATAACAATGGTTGTATTGTAATTGGTTCAAACAATGGAGAGAAAGAGGGTCGAGCACAATGAAGAAAGGAACATATTGGCCATCGGTGGCCACTCTGATATTGAGGTTTTCGGTGAATTCCAACAACCAGAGAACTGGGTGAGGCCAACCGCTGCATTAGACCCGTGGTGCATTGAGAACTCGGAATGGGAAAGAAGAATGACCACTGTTGGGTATAAACCCTTTCAAATTATTGTCAATACACAGATTGGACTTGGGCAACGGAGCTATTACTGACCACAATAACACTTGTTGAATATGTGTATACAAAGAATGCAAAACCTAAGTGTGGATTATTATGGACAGGAGAAGTATTTCCGATGACAATGACGAGCTGTGGGTGGTGTCAATGTGTGAGTAGGGCAGGTAATCAACACCGACAAAAAATAGGAAGTAGAGTACTCCCGACTCGATAAACATCGATAGAACTCTCTCGACTCTAGAGCCCCAAGGAGAATTCTGAGTATTAATGATTGGTTTCATTGTGCGTCGGTCTCCCTAAGAGTACATAACTTCGGATGTAATATCTTCTTCGAGACAACAAGACTTACCATACCTTCCACGCGGTTAGAATTGTGACAACAGCGGATGCGGCATTTGGAGTGGCGTACGATGCCGTTTGTGCATTTCTAAAGAATGCCGGGTCTGTAAATCCTCCATCGATGATTTCGGTACCCAAACAAGCGACGCAGAAGGTCAACAGAATTGATGTAACTGTGTCTGAAGGTAAGCTTTTTCCACAAGCTTGATGGATACAACTTAAATATACCAAGAGATCCTAGATGGAGTGCCAAAGGTAAAGCAACAAGCCATCTGTTTCTGGTCTACCCCCACAATACAAAAACACGCCATACTATGATCCCATCGCCCAATAATGCCTTCGAAAATCAGCCAATGGTAAATTAATGTCGAGTTTTATATAGTTACCATGGCATAGAGGAGATCTAGGGGACTTATCAAACTAAAGACCTTTTGTTGCGATTTGTAGTATTTTTGGAATATAGGCCGACCGGGATCGCTTATGAGAGGAATTTGGACTTGGCGGATGAAGCTCGTAACGTCAAATCCCCCCATGACTAGGGCCGTCGTGTACATTAGAAATATGATAGACAATGTCACAATTGACCTGCCTTTCGACTGGAGATCATCAGCAGGAGAACACAAATTTAAGTCACATTAACAGCCAACTTACATGAGAACATGGAACCAATCGGTTGCTGGTGGTCCGGCCAAGACAGAAATACGTACAGCGTAATTGCAGCTAAAGATGCACGAGAGACATTAGTGATTTCCAAAACACTTTGGAACATGGTCTATTGTGATTTTAAATATGCAATCTACCCCACGATGTGTTATCACCGTCCAATCATCAAAGCGCCGGTCGCGCATCTCAACCACGTATTCCTGATACCTGTGTCTGCCACCATTTCATGAGAAATGATGTCAAAAAACTGCTGCGAATGGAATCTGAATACTGATTCTATCATAACGTAGCCAAAGACATTATTAGCCTGATGCAGATAGGGGCGACGCTGTCAATGGTCAGGAGCTGTTCAAACAACTTCGGAATCAGTCAATCACTAGCCGGCCTGGACGAAAGATGTTAAATTGAGCGTGTTCGTCGGCCAATACAAAGATGGCGTTGGTACTTAAGTACTTGATGGTGTGGAGCTTTCAAGTTGAAGTGAATTTTCTCCATGACCCCTTGTAGCCAGACTGGGTTTTCCCGTTGCGGAGATTGAATGATCGGCAGTTGCCAGGGCTTGGTTCACTCTGAGCAACGGGTCACATAGTTGTAACTTGGTATGTTCTAATGGGACGGCAGGCCATCGTTACATCCCTTCAAGTCACTGAAGGTGACACCGTGACTGATCAAAGAAATCCTTGCGTTTCTTATCATTTTGAACTTTTCCAATGAGTTCATCCGAATCAGACAAAGGTCAGCATCTACAACGACGTCTGACTCCTTTTGAACCCGGTACAATTTGATAGTTCTTATCGGCGTCATCGGTGGGAGTGGCCTGTACCATCTGGATAACTTGACTTTTGTGTACGTGACCACACGATCCGCGATCGAAAATGCTTTTTCTACACATGTTGACCAGATTTACAGGAAGGCCGTCAATCCTGAAACCGTGCGACTGTCTTTTCCATCGCCTTATATAAAGTCTGATCGTCGCCATGTGTAGCCCTGGGGCTTCCCTTCGGCGCCTATAACGATTTGTCGCCTTCCTTCGGGCGCTCAGATTGCTTTCCTCGCGCGCCACGGACACGGGCATGCCATCAACCCCTCTAATATTCCTGTCCGCGCCAACATTGCAGCTCTTAAATCACTCGGTGCTCATGCTATTCTTGCTTTCTCGGCTGTTGGCTCTCTACGCGAGGAGATCGCCCCGGGCCATTTCGTTCTACCATCACAAATCATCGATCGCACCAAGGGAATTCGTCCAGCGACGTACTTTGACGAAGGTGCTGTCGCTCATGCAACTTTTGGCGATCCGTTCTCCAAGAAATGGGTAGCTTGGTTGGAAGGCAGTGTACGCGCCGCGTTGCAAGAGGAGGGGCGTGGAGTTGAGCTGCATACCGGCAAAACAATTGTTTGCATGGAGGGACCTCAATTTTCAACTCGCGCGGAGAGTTTGATGTATAGGCAATGGGGAGGGGACTTGATCAATATGAGTGTATTGCCTGAAGCCAAGTTGGCTCGTGAAGCTGAACTGGGGTAATCAACATTTTTAACATACCATTGCATCTCTGATTTCGGTTTGTAGATATGCTTTGATTGCAACAGCAACAGATTATGATTCTTGGCGCCCTGCAGAAGCTGGCGTTACTGCGGCAGATGTCTTCAAGACTCTCCAGGCAAATGCAGACACGAGTAGATTTGTTGCAGCCTCTGTTCTTGAGAAACTTGCACAAGGGTTATCGAGTGCGTTACTTTCAGTCTCTTTTTTGTCTCACTGGAATAGTCTAACTGTGATGCTTTTTCAAATGCAAAAGGTGGAGAAAACCTGCTTTCAGTCCTGACTGAGGAGGTTGGTTCAATGCAATACTCCTTGATGCCTCGTCCAGAAAAGCCGGCTCCGGAAGTGTGGAAGAAACTTGCATACATTCTGCCTAAATACTTCAACGAGGAAGTCTAGGATTTACATACCCAGATTTTTGTTACTCAGTATGAAATATATCTTGAAAGCACTTGAGCTCTTAAGATTATTTACAATCGGCAGGATTCCGAATATTTCATGCCGCCCCAGTAACAGTTTAGCATTCAAATTAAGTAGCTGTGAATTCAAGACCGATAACAGCAATGTTAGATAGCTTTTGCATTCAAGGGTGGCTTCTGTGGCTGTTGTTCCAGGATCCGGGATGTTGATATGTCACCTAAAGGCGCAACATGCTGGATCCTGACCATATTCGTCCTTTTCGACTTGTCTTGTGCCAACCTCAGCTTCTTCTGCCTTCTGAGCATCCACAGTTCAACTAGTCTGTCGGACTCCAGGCAGGAAGGAATCGGAATAACGGCGTTTGAGGTACATTTCAGCTTCAGATTTCGGGACACGGAATCAAATGGGACCTACTGACAGTGTTCATGCAACCAACAACCCTTTCGCACCAAGACCATTGACCGACGTGATGTTGTATATGGTTAGCTCATGATTCCTCAGCGTGTGAGACTGGACTGATCACGACAACGCTTGTCAGATATGCATCCACAAAAAGATGTAAAACTTGTTGGGGAAGGGAACGGCATTTCGGATAACGATTGTAAGCTGCTGGTGGTGTCAAGAGGTTCGCAATCAAAATTCTCGAAATCTAGGATGAATGGGAAGTATAATACCTACGACTTGACAAACGTCGATACAGCTCTTCGGCCCCGGTAGTTCTGGAGCACAAAAGAGAGTTGAAAACACTGATGATTATTGGCTTTATTGTGTGTTGGTATTCCCTAAGAGATACAGCTTAAGAAGTAATTTCTCCAGTCAGAAAGACGACGAAATTTACCATAGCATCGCAGCAGCAAAAAGGCTGTGGCGGTTGACACAACATAGAATACCATTGTATCTCTGCCTGCAAACTGCTGCATCTGTTAAGGCTTCATCCATGCATTTGTTACCGAGTTGAGTGACGCAGAAAATCATCAAAATTGATATGAACTGTGGTTTGTGATGAGCTTCGTGCCCCTTGAAAGAGACAACGTGAGGATACCAAAAGTGCTTATCAGGAACGTAAAAGGTGAAGCAGCAGCCCATATGTGTGTGGTGCCCCATGTCATATGATATCAAAACATACACACTATAATGCTATCATCCGATGATACCTTCAAGAATTACTCATGGAATTAACAGGGAACCTGTTCATCCCCTACCATGAATCCGGAATGAGCATGCTGATGACCTACTCGACTGAATAAGCGAAATCTGATAAGCTCATGAGAGATCTCTCAACTTGACGGATGAACTTGCTGACGCCAAAACCACTCACAATCAGCGCCATCATGTACATTGAAGACATGGCAACAAAGTCGGTATTTGGACGGGTGAAGGTGAGTCCATAATCTTCCTCATGTAGAGTTTGAGTGGACGGCCCGTGCCGCATGTTTAAGAAGGCTCATATCACATACATCATCGATACCATCTATACCGAAGGACCTGCACTCTGTCATCGAGACCATTATGGATTAAGAACCTGCCACAGAAGCAAGTCTACCCCTCTATCAGCTACCGTGGTCTTAAGCTTCGTGACTAAGTGCTAGACACAGCCGTATTTCAGGAAAGCGATGAAGAAAGGTACAAATGATTAGAGTCATGGGATGACCAGGTGACTGAGGCCCGTTCATAGCTCCAGAAGAGTAGCTGCGACTGGCAGATCGGCAGATTTCTCTGAAGTAGAAAGGCAGATTTTTGTCGCAATCGAATAAGGAATGTTTCTACACTGGAATGTCAATAGCGGTGAATGCACTGTTTTATGGTGGAGAAGACTAAGTGGTAAAGGGTTCCATAACTTGATAAGCATCGGTAGGTTTGCTGTGTAAGGTAATCACGACAAAAGCACAGCCACATATCTTATCCATAAGGTCGAGCCGAATCTCTCTCTCGCCGAGTTCGCTTGTCTGTCTTACGCTCCAAATGTTCAAGAGGCCTTTAGGTGGATTGAAGACCTCAGCTCCGCTGCGCAGCTCGGACAGGCGGAAGCTCAAACAGCGCGTTGTCTCCGGATTCGGAATATCTTCTGAAGATGGCGATTTACTTGTCCCAGACGGTATCCAGTCTGTGAAGTTTATAACTCATCTTGAAGAACCTGGGGTAAGCATGGAGGCTTGTATTAAACACTCCTTTCTTGATCTCAAATTGCGTTTACACTGTAGGTTGCGTATCTGGCACCGGATGGAGACCCGTTATGGTTTACTTTCGGGAAAGGTTCTGAGGATCTCATTCCAACCGTGTATTCCTTGTGGAAACGAAGAGATCTCTTGCCAGTCATCTCAACACCAGCAACTGTGATTCCAATCTTAGTAGGAGGTGCAGATCTCATGATACCAGGTGGTCAGTCCTTACATGCTCTGACCCCAAGTATGAAACGAGGCTAATGCTTACTTCAAGCCAGTCGTCCATCACACCCCTGGTGTCAAACAGGATCAACTAGTATCAATTCTGCAATTCAACAAGGGTCCTGAAGCCCGGACGCTTTCAGCTCCGTTTGCTGTTGGTAGGATGGCGCTTCCGGGTGACCAATTGGGTCAAGGTACCCAGGAAAAGGGAAAGGCCGTGTTCGTGCTTCACACTTGGAAGGATCATCTATGGGACTTAGGATCAAAAGGAGATGCCCCCGAGCTCATTCCATTCAACCCTGCACCGGAGAAGGCACTAGCTCAGGGCTCCGATGAGCCCTCGAACGATGAATCTTCAAGGGAAACTCCTACAGACGAACTTGCGAATCTTACGATCAAGCCCTCAAATGCGCCTACTCCTACTGGCCCGTCATACAATCCTCAAGAAATAAGCAGTCTTCTTCACACATCATTACTGCAGGCCATTGCATCGACAATCCCTTCCTCTGCATTTCCCATTTCTGCGACCCTTTTTTATACGAATTACATCTTACCTTCCCGACCAGCATTCCCTGCCTTGATCATCCCGCACTCCGGACCGACTCCTCCAGATGCTTCTCCATGCCCGAGCACTTCCGAAATCACGATAAAGTCGTCGACTCATAAGTCGCTTACAGCTTTCCTGAAAAGTGAGGAGAAAGCTGGTTTTATCACTGTCAAAGCCCCGCAGAAGCATTCTAATGTCGACCTCATGGTTACCTCAGTTAATGCGAAGCATCCTTCGGTAGATGAGCATCGTCTCTATGCCACATTGAAGGACATCGAGATCACAGCTGCGAAAAAGGTGAAGAGGGAGGAAAAGGCTCGAGAAGAAGCGGGCGGGAGTAGAGAGGTTTCTGTGACGGAGCTTTGGAAACCCCATCAAGCGACAGTAACACTGTTTGAAACAATGGATGGCGAGTACGTCCGTGCTCAAATTCCTCTCTCGATAACCTCTAATCGTTCTCTAGTATCTCGAAACAGTATACGATAGCCGAGATCAAGGCGATTGTTAATTCGTATATCGCTGCGAACTCTCTCGTCAATCTTAGAGAACAGGCGTATATCAATCTTGATGAGCCCCTTATCACTTGCATCTCTTTCAAGGTGAAAAGAAAAACAAAAGATGATGGTGGAGCCCAAGTATCATTAGAATTTATGAGGAGGGATGAACTTCTGAAAGGGATTGTCGATCGTATGCAAAGTTGGTATGAGATTTCTGATGGAAAGGAGGTTGTCAGAAAGTGCGTCGTCTTTGAATCAAGTTTACTATCGTCACACACCCACTGGATCCATCAGGAAGGGAGAGCTCAAGCCCATCCAAGTTGTGATGAAAGTTCGTCAAGGTAGGAAGGTGTCCACCCTTATATCAGGATTTGAACCCTTCCTTGTGCTGAATGCCGAAGATATGGCCGAGGATCTCAGAAAAGCTTGCGCAGGCGCAACGTCTAGTAAGTTCCCCAATAGTTCGCCATACTAAATAGACATTATCTTCTATCTCAACTAGTTTCGCATATCCCCGGAAAGCCAGCAGGATCTGGTATGGAAGTTATGGTTCAGGGCAAACAATCTCAGGCCGTGATAGAATATCTGACAAGCAAGGGCATACCAAAGAAATGGATCGAAACGCATGATCTCTCTGGGAAGAAATGATGGGAAGGCAGGCTATGATAATCAAGTTTCCGTAAATGTAGGAATAATCACGTGGCGTACAATAATTTGAAATATTTCAATTTGGAGGTACGAGGGCTCAGTATTCAAGTTTATATGTTGTCGTTATGCCTCGCGCAACCTCTGAACGATTCTCTCGAGCCCACCAGCCGGCAGTCAAAAAGGCTGAGGCAAAATCCTCTAATTCTATGACCAATCCGCTCTTCAACACAGCACGCTTCGGCCAACATATTCTTAAAAACACGGCAACGGCACAAAAGTCAGTCATCCTTAAATACTTACCTTCACAAGAATAACAATAGCTTTGAAGGATTGTAGATGCGGTGTGCTCTAATCGATAGACGTAGATGTTTCTGGCCTCATACAATTATCAGGCGAACCTCAAACCCACGGACAAAGTTCTCGAAGTTGGACCTGGTACTGGCAATCTGACAGTCAAGATCTTGGAGAAAGCGAAACATGTAACGGCGGTGGAGATGGATCCTCGAATGGCTGCAGAAGTGATCAAGCGTGTTCAGGGAACGTGAGCTAATTACTTCTCGAGTGTTGTTCAAACCTACGCAAAAAATAGTCCAGAACAGCACAGGCTAGAAGTCATGATTGGCGATGCTATCAAAGTCGACTTTCCTTACTTTGAAGTCTGCATATCCAACACCCCTTACCAGATCTCATCACCTCTTACCTTCCGGCTCCTTTCACATCGACCCTTGTTTCGCGTAGCGATTCTCATGTTCCAGCGTGAGTTTGCACAACGACTCATTGCGAGACCGGGAACGGCGTTATGGTCACGGTTATCCGCTAATGTCCAGGTACGCTGTCTCTTCTGGCGTAATACTCAGACTTAGGTTCTCATTCCGCCATTTCATTTTAGCTGTACTCCAAAGTCGACAACATCATCAATGTATCCCGTAATGACTTCCGACCGCCTCCCAAAGTAGAGTCGTCAGTGATACGGCTTGTACCAATTGATCCCCCTCCACCCGTTAAGTTTGAAGAATTTGACGGCATGAATCGTATCATCTTCTCGAGACCGAATAAAACAGTACGTGGTAACTTCCAAGCACAAGGCGTCATGAAGATGCTCGAACAAAACCGTCGGACGTGGCTTGCGGCCCAAGAATTGGTACGCCTGAGTTTTCTCTCGATGCTTAGTATCGATCGACAGGGATTTTTAGATGATTGACGATACGCCTATCAATACAATCGTGGACAAAGTCCTAGAAGAGGTGAGATTTACCGAAGCCCGGGCATCTAAGATGGACGTCGACGATCTCCTTAAGCGAGTGATTTCCAATCGACTGGGGATCACCTTTTTTTCTGACTGTCGATTTAGGCTACTGGCCGCTTTCCACGAGGCTGGCATCCACTTCTCGTAACCATGTGGATCTCACTTCCTCATGGGGTACTATGCCGCCACACACAGACTTTGGTCCTGCTTTTGCAGCTGAACCTTGCGAGCTCGCTGCTGCTGCTGAGGTTCGCGCAGTGCCATGAAGGTGTAATCTTCATGTTGATCTAATCGATATGTCTACATCATCTCTGTTGCACGTTGGATATTGTATAGAACGAGACACGTAACGATTATTTGAGAGCGTTTGTAAGCAGTATTCTATGTGCCAACCAAGTACATCGTTTAAGGGTTAAATCGTACGTTTCTTTATCAATCTCATGACTTTGACATCCAGACCTGTGACCAAGGGAAGACACTGCCACTTTCTGACCAATCAAGCCTCGGCGTTCAAAAAGGTAAGTTTCTGGTTTTAAAGTACACCAGATTTACTAAGTGTCTTATGTATAGCTGGTTTTTCCTCGTCCATATCTCATTCATACAATCCCCTAAAGGTGCGGTTTAGAAATTTGGATCATAGTTTACGAAGAACGATCTTACGCATGTAGCCACGTCTCCATCTTCGACCACGGTATGCAGTTCCGGATGTATTTAATGGACACAAAAAACTTCAAAATAACCTGCGAATCTCGCAGTGGAATATTCAGAATAAGTTGACATGCCCATGTTATCCGCCGAGGGCTGTGCGCGGCGAGTGTTAAAAGGCACAGCACTTGTTGAAAGTCAATGAGTTCCTTTCACCAAGAGGTTTGACAAACCCATCGCATTCCCAAGTGGATAGAGAACAACAAATCATGGCTCAGAACTTTCCCAGCGTTCAATCTGATAGGGTTGACGGCAACATATTCGATTCAAACGAACCACTTCCTGTATACCATCCTAACCCACCTTCATTCTCGACTATCTCGTCCAATGTAGACCAGATCGCCACCCCTCCTCCGGCATACTCGAGATGGAACCCGAGCGGCTTTAGTAAGTCGATCCTGGTGCCTATCTTCACAACTCTAACACAATTGGACAGGAGGTATCGGCAGATTGGGACAGGCTAACATTCCCTTTTTTCGGCTTCCCACGATCCTGCGTTGCCCCCAACGTGCAGTCATCAATGTTGAGGGTCAAGGGCCGGCACTGGAGTTCGAGTCGACTAGAATTTGTTCCCTAATGGTGGCCTTGGGCCTTTTTATCGTGGTAGGAGTCTTCGTCGCCGTCGCCTTCGGCGCCTTTCCTAAAGTTGGCATACGAACAGGCTGATTGAGTACGTTGTCGATCGCCTGATGACCCTCTGCCAAGCCATGCTCACATCGTTGAAGGCCAGATCGAAATACAGGCCTAGGTGCCCAACAAACTATACCCTCACAATCATGATACCTATCGTCGCGTATTATTGTCCTATACTTATACCATCGCATCATACCCAGGAGTTTGGCTGCACCGCCGGCTAACTTATAAGATTGATCGATCCCCGCTGCTAAAGTTTCCGGTACCCAGGTCACCTTCCAACGTTAAGATCTCGGTCCTTTCTCCCGTCTCTTCCCCACATTCCCCACAATCTTAAATGAAAACCGGAGGATCCTCCTGAAAATCGATGTCTCAAAATTTCGGACGTATATTGCGCTGTTCGTGAGAGTTTGTGGAAGAAGTCTGATTCCATGGATATCCAGCTATACCGATCGAGGCCTTCGCCAGTTTCGGCGGAATTAACTAATGCCTGGCCATTCCTCTGTCAGCTATTTGTATATGAGAATTCTCATCGACATCAATACAGGTCAGTTGGTCGCACACCCGAGACGCGTGGCAGATAGGATGATCATATAAGACTTGAAGCTCGAAGCTTGAAGTCTGAGAGTAAATAACCTAAGATCGTCATCAGGAACTTGAAGCGATTGAACTCCCTGTCGACTCTAAACAACGAATATCACGTTGGCTGCTACCTACACACATAGGCTATATATATATAACTCGAAATATAATAACTTGAACTTGAACCAGAGAATGCCACCGGCTTCTGTCGATGTGAGCTGCATGGTTCTCCTGTACGTCAGTCATCCAAGGTTACAGGACAAGTCCATCTCCAAACATAGATAGAATCCATCATCACATGGTCTCCCGTAATTTCCCTCGTTCAATCTCTTTTTTCTCCTGGTCCGGAATTCGTCGGACCGTCGCGTCGGCCATTCCAGATGTAGAACGGATCGCGCAACCCTTATTTGACGCGGCTGTTATCCCCTTCAAGCTCTCGCTCTGATGAAGGCCAAATAAAATACCGGATGTCGTTGCACAGAGTACAGCATGAACGAAGCTTAATAATACAAGTGGATAGAGTACCTGAGAGCCAAGATAGTACAGAAACAAGTAATGTGCGAGCCACCCCTAGCGCGTTATGCGTTGACAATCAGTAAACGGTACTTGGAACATGTTTTGTATCTTGCGGTCTTCATCTATAACCTGTAGAGCTTGTGGCTCAGTACTTGTACATTAAGGAGGATGGAACGTTGCGAGCCAGGGGCCCAAAGCCACATTCAGGGATACAAGTAACTTACCTCAGGGCAAGGACAGTTTTTAATTGTCTTATGCTTGTGCATGGCGCTCGCCTTGCACTCAGTTGATCCGCAATCTGTGACTCCACCAGTGAAGTAACGGCCGTGGAAATGCTACGCCACACAGGTGGTGTGTCAGTATCTGGGGGAGATTAAACGACCCTCAGAGCCAACGTACTCCACAGCCACGGTAAAAATCGCCAATGCTGGACAAAAGATCAACGTTAATGTCAACCTTGCATGGAAACAGCAAAGTGTTCCTTACACTTCATGTTTACACATGACTTCACAGCAGTTCTAACAGGATTGAATATGAGAAATTCACGAAAGGGACCAGTCAGGGGAAAAGTTCGCAGTAGTGATGAAGGATAGAGGACGAAAGCTTTCGGTGGAAGGCGTTACCAAAGACATGTTACTTTTATACCTCAACGCATCGGACTTGGGACCAATCAGGGTGATACTGCACAAGGCAAAATGTCAATTACTATCGAGCCGATTTATCACCGGAGTTACCCTGGCAAGTAATTTACAGCTCATGTGCGTATTTGACGGCACCAATAGTGAAAGAGGGGCCATTTGTATTTGCTTAGCACCCTCGATTTAAGCACGCAAGCCAATTGAGAACCCTCGTGCATGAGCTTACATGCATGCAAGAAACTACAGACTGATAAAACGTGTAATAAGGATCATGATCATGACAGATCGCACCTGCTGAATAACTGGCTTGCCATGCGTCACGCGTAATTGATTGATCTTCACGTGGAAGATGCGTGGGGGCCGACGAGTTAAGTATATATGCCGAGCGATGGCGTCCCTTGAGACGGACTTAATGTATATGCAACTGAGTCCGTTGTCACGGGGAACTTGACCAATAGCAATAGACTCCCGGAAACAGACGTATGCTTTACGTCGACTCATCATGAGGCAAGAAGCAAAAGGTTTTAGGGATGGTTCGCGCTTCATTTCAAATTACAACGTACTGCTTGACCGACTTTGGGGCGACCATTCAGCGACTCTAGGCCATATGTTTATCCGTCCAAGTTGTACAGCTCGGCATTTCAGGAAGAAAAAGGTAGTGAGCTCCATAGGGTACGTTCAAGCGAGTCCGTCTGACAATTACATACGACTCAAATGATCCGTGGAGGTACGAAATCAGTAGTTGTCATCGCGAAGACGCAAGAAACAAGCTCAGGACACTTAAGACATCTAGAGAACATGACTGAGTCTTAATTTTGACTTGCATTCATTAGCATATTATGACCTGAATAAGAGTGGCAGGTAATTTAGCAAAAGTCACAGGCAAAACTCTTTCGACACGCATAGCAATCTGCTATCAATGTCAAAAAAACATGACCCGTTCGCGTAAGAATACACACCTAGAGTTATCGGCGTGTAAAGATCACGCATAGACGAAGTCTATTCAATTGGCTGTTGAGCTGTTTATCTAGTGGTTGAAAACGTCATATCGACGTTCAAAATCGACAATTCTTTGTTACGGTCGTCGATGGAATCAGCTTGAGAACGAATAGCCACAAACAGTGGAAACGATATATTTATGCTAACCAAAAAGGCTTTAATTTGCATTACTCGGACGGAGCCTGAGCAAGAGAAGACCAATCTCCTCAAGAATCCCGCAAGTCGACGGCCTGTCCCGTTAGTAGAATTTCCGCGTGGGTCATGTGAGTTTGCATCGTATCGCTGAGCGCGCTGGCCGTGATAAAAGAAGTCATGAGAAAAGCGGCGAAGCCAAGTACAATATGTGGCGGAATGAGAGAAAAGGGGTGAGAAATATTTGTGCAGATTTATCACTCCGGACCGGAAGTGGTTCAGAATTAATGAGCCCTTTGCCCAGTGTTCTACGTATTCTGCAGGATCCTACGGTATTTTCAAAGTATACAATACATATATTTGCGACTTATTAGGGGCTGCATTCGCAATATTTGTTGACCCACTCCCATAGTGCTAACCAATCACTTAGTCAAAGCCTTACAGGATGCCCTCATGTACGAGATTCTCATGTCAATCTTCCTTTGATCTTATCATTCTTTAGTTGCTGATCTCAAGACCAAAGCAATCAATGCCAAAGATGCCAGCGTATCCAAAATGCAGAATATCAGAGATAGGAACTCAAGGTGAGTGAGTTGACGTATGATGATAGGAACGACTACTCATGCACATGGACTGTAACCACAGTGTTCCAATGAAAAAGACAACTTGGGACCCATATAGCGGAAAACCAGCACCACCAGCACCACCCAGAGTAAATTCTAATTCACGTCCTCAGCCTACGTTTCCACCACCGCCGAGTCGAACAAATTCAGGTAGTGCTTCGTCGGTGTCTCCATCACCTGCTCCACCTTCAGCCGCTCCCCGACCGTCTTCTCGTTCATTCTCGTCTTCTTCACCGTCTGGAGGACCTCCACCGGTTAATCGAGCCACTATGCCGTCTGGAGGCCCTTCACCGGTCAATCGAGCCACTATGCCGTCTAAGCCGTCTGCTGGACCTCCGCCGATAGCCCATTTCACTAGGCCTGACCAAGTAACGACCATCGACTGGACAAACCTTTCCGCTCAAGATAAAGAGGTTTTCTTTGGTTGGCTCGATGAATTCTTCAGCAAGTTCTTCAATATCGACATCCTGCCCCGTGAAGAGAGTAATCTATCTCACTGATTCGAGATTGCAACTGTGAGTGAACCTCTTGAAGCTGGGGGTGCACTTGGTTTTACCAAGATCATAGTAGACCGGCTTGACTTGGGTCGAAATATGAGATAATTATTGGTCTGGAATTAGTACATGCGTCGGTTGCTCAGACTTTGGAAACTCATGTCTTTTACAATGTTGATTGAAATGGGATTTTGCCTTTGTGAGGGGTGCTCTTTGAGCGCTTAAGGCCACGTGCATTGATCTTACTGATGTAGATGAAAGAACACGCCGCAAACTTCGATAATTTGTACCACTCCTTCAATCTTATCATCATCGAGAGCGGGTCTCGACGTTGTCTATAAAACGCGGATTTCTCAAAGCTGATACAAAAGTGGCAGTTCCTGCTGAGGCTGACCTCGAACCTTCAAAACCAGACTCAACGCTGACTATGAAGCGTGGATTTCTCAAGACTGACAACAAAGTGGCACCTTCTACTCGGGTCGACGCCAAAAATTTCAAGCCAATCCCCATTCCTGCTGCTCCAGGACTCCCTTCCGATGTCCCTGCTGGCGGAAAAATCGATCATCACAATCCCCACTTCCTTCTCACTTCTTTTCCTACACTAAACATCTGCACCTACTTCTTTTTGTATTCCGGCACTAAGGAGGCGATTCTCGAACAATGTGAACCCGTTAAGGGAATCCCTCCTTTCACGTCGGTTCCCTTCGTCGCAAAAGAAGTTCCAGGCCAGGGCCATGGTATGTTCGCCGAACGTACGTTCAACACAGGCGAATTTATCTGGGATGAAAGCCCGATATTTGTGGCACCTCGAGGGTTCCCCCGAGATTCAGTCTTACCCCCGAAGCACTACTTAGAGACGGCGATCAACAATCTTCCTCCTCATTTCAGTTCTATGTTCTACAAGCTCCACAATTGCAAATCGAACGATCCGCAAGATGTCTACGGAATAATGGAAACAAACGCGTTATCCATCGGATGCCTGCCAGGTCCGTACGAAGGCGAACATTGCGGAATATTCCCCACGCTCTCGCGTATCAATCATAGGTCAACTTCCTTCGATCGCTCGAACGGCCTTTTCGCTGATAATTGCTAATTTAGCTGTACCCCAAACGTAGAACACCATTGGAACTTCAAAACTTTTTCGTATTATCTGGCCGCTTCACGTCCTATCGCGGCAGGCGAACAGATTTTCATCGCATACATTCCCATTTTCCATCCCCGCGCCGAACGACAGAATACATTGAAATCACAATATGCATTTACCTGCACCTGCACCTCCTGTACTTTGCCCAAAGCTCTCTCTACCCGCAGTGACGTAAAGCGCAAAATTATTCTTTCTGCTTCAACGATGCTGCCGAAACAACAAAAGGAGCACGAGAGCACGTTGAAACAATGGGTCGCAGATCTATCTCTTCCAGACGACCACTTACTCAAACCTGCTCGGTTCCTCATGCAGATCTTGGAAGAAGAGCAAGCTTTTGATGCCTCTTTGTGGCTAACGCAGGCCGAGATTTCTTGCAAGGCTCTTTGTGCACTGAGCGATCGCGCGGGAGCAGTCAAACTCGCACAAAAAGCCTCGGCATATGCAAAGACGAGATTCTTTGGCGACGATGCTGGGTGGAGAAAGGTTGCAGTGGCTCCGGAGAAGACCGAATGGTGGGGTCTTCGAAAGAAAACTATTAGTTGATCTGTATTCTGAGACGCTGTTACGTTTTTGCCTTGAGATTGTAAGCCCATCTTCAATGTTCATGTATGTCACGAGCTCATAGTCGCAGTTTTCATGACTAGGGTCGTATCTCCGTTTTGAGGAATTTGAAGGTGTAGATATCAATACGCGCTCTTCAATGCAAGAATGCAGGTCCTCTTTACTCTGTAAATACCGATATTGCTTATCTTTCTGCCCTAACTGTTGGTGCTGCAACTTTATCTCATTACCCTAAAACCGTTATGAAATAGCCACTGTCCTTGCTTTTTGGAATGTAGTATCCACGAGCATGAGAAAATAGAATCTCGACGTGGATTCAAGGAAACAGCTTACGACAGATTGATCTATACATAAATTGGAGACTTCGGTGATAATGCAAAGGTCATAAAGTTAAGGTATGCCATAAGATGTGCACCTGGACATGCTTTTCACTGTGTGATTTCCAGGCAAACAGAAACCACAAACAAAAATTTCTGGTACGAGACGGTCTGCTCTATGCGCCACAATGGATCAATTGCAATCCAGGAGTCATTTCCCCCTTTTGTAAAGTGACACGAAGCTCGAGATATAGGTGTTCTCGGCTATTAGACTACGGTCGTCTGGACTTCCTTCTAAGCTATCAAAGGATCAAAAATTACAGCAACATTCTATCATTACGGAATCCAGGGTACTCCGCTGCTTGGGGGGACTGGCTGGACGTGGACTTCCGACTCGGAATCTTCAACTTATGTACGGCGATGATTGTATGGGCAATAACCTTTTAAAGCTTAAAGCCGCATCCGGACAGCACCCCTCAATTCACCCAAAGCATGAAAGTGAAGAACCCGAGCTTTCGGAACCCATGCACAAACGATGCTGCTCGGAATTTCCCCTTCCCCTTTATGTCAAGCACCTGCCTATGCATAAATCATAAAATCTCGCATGCAATGTAGCTGACAAGGAAGTGATTACGAGATGTGGCCGATGCTGGTGACTCCGCAATTGTCCAGATTAATTATACGGTTAAGCCCATCGTGAGGGACTAAAATCTTGGAAATTCTTCCTTCCCTGCCGCCACTCGGGTATCAAGTATTCTGATATATATTCAATGATTATTCAATACTGTTGTCTCCGGTAATTATAACAAAGACCCTGGTCGATCCCTGGCTTCATGGCAAAAGACGTTCCGTGCAAGTCCCTGGATTGCACCGTTCCCCGGAAGTACACGGACGCCTACATGAGCCTACATAAGGAACAGAGGTTTACTTTGATTGATGGTCCAGGAGAATGTACACGGGATTTGTCAGTGAGAATATCCAATGACACTGACAGTGGCAATCGAAGGTAGGCTCAATTCCTTATTTAGTGTGGAATGAAGCTCAAACTCACATGGCTAACGGCGGTCTGTCTATACAAACCTGTAACCTACAGTATTTCAATATCTTACTAAGGACGCGTGATTTTTCAGGGGCAGTTCTTGAATTGCCTTCGCGAGGCAGAATGCACACAAAGTCCGAATATTTGAAAAACAAAGCACGTGCACGGCTCACAAACTCTAGAACAAACCAAGAAGATCTTCCTGCTGTGACGACTGCGAGTGTGACTGCTGAAGCGGTGGAGCTGGCGTCTGCGGTATCAGCATACTCGGGGTTGCAGGTACAGACGACAAGGCTGTCCCCAGTCCAGTGTTTCCACTTCCGAATCCAAGACTTGGCGCCGGCGTTGAAGCTGACATCCCGCCGCCTCCACCAAAGATGGTTACAAGATCGTCCAAGGGGTTGCTCGATGTGCCTGCAAGCAAGTTCGCCGCCGCCGGCGTCTGGGCGAACACCTGTGTCGCTGCGAGACCAGAAGGTTCTCCATCTACTGCCGACGCATCGTCGAAGTCCCTGTCACGTGGACGTCAATTACAAAAAGGGCGGATACAAGCGTTATGAAGCACATACAGTAAGTTCTCCGCTTGCTGTCCGGCGGCAACAGTTTGAAGTGCCTTCTTGGTTGAGAAACGGTCTTCCGCTCTGAAAGATTGTCAGGTTCCGCAATACAGATGACAAGCAACGACACGCACTCGTTTCCCTTCCGAACTGCATCGGCCCCAATCCGTCCTCTCCCAACGAATGTTTCTTCCGGTTTATGGTATACACTAGCCAAACTTGAGATCTCACCGAGCAGTTCTTCTAATAGCGCAGGTGATACAGTGGTACGGGGTATCGAGATGGGTGGTCGGTGTGCCAGGACTACAGCCTGGGAGTATCTCAGTTAAGATGATACAAAATCCAGGGTCCAAGGTCTCAATACAGACCTTTGCAGCGCCGGGATCCGTGGAGAGCAGTCGCCAATAGATGTAAGCTCGATCTCGCACATCAGGGGAGTCACAATCCTTTGTGGCCGTCGTCAGAATACGCTGGACTATGCCTTGTGCGGAGTCTGGCTTCTTGAGGAAGAGTTTCACTACAGCTGTCAGGGTTTGAAGTTGCACCTGTCCGCTCGTGAGGGAAAAAGAAATACGTGGGCAGCAAGGAACGCACAGGGTAGGATTCCTCAGTGAAAGAGTCAACGAATATGCCTAGGAGCTCGTCGGCATTGTCAATCTTATTGGCGTACTCGCCGATGATCCAGATGAGTGATGCTTTTGCCTCGGGCTCGTCGAGCTCATCGAGGTTGGCACAAAGTGTAGGAATAACACCTTCATATGTCGAGGGATATTTGCGGAATATATCCTAAAGAGAAGTCGAGTGTCTTGTTGTCCTATCAATTGGGAAGGCAGACCTTCATGACGACAACAGCCTCTTGCACGACATAACTGACTCGAGTACTAATGAGCTCGAGAAGGACATTGACACACCGTTCAGCGGCAGTGTCAATCTTCACGGCTGCTTGTCCAATTGCTTTGATGCTCTTCCGGACGAAGTCGACGTCTACTTCGGATGCATATCTAGGCGACTTCAGAGCTCGTTTGGGAAGAAGGCAACCATAGGCGTACTCTTTCAATTCGCTCAACAGCGCATCCACGTTCTTCTCATTTGCAAGCCGTACCATGATCTCCAACTTCTCAACTTTCACATAGAGAGGATCATTATACTTGCAGAAAAACACACGCATCTCGTTTAAGAGAACATCAGGCCGTTTTTGAAGGAGGAGATTGATGTTCCGTAGGGCGACCCATTGAACCTCTGGTGGCGAAGAGAGTAGTGTGACCAACGGCGGGGCCATTTTACGCATTAATTGCTTGATGAGATCGTCCCGGCGCACACCGCGTATGTGAATCATAACAACCTTGACTGCGGCAAGTACCACGCTGCCATTGACGTGTTGGAACTGCGGAACAACGCGTTCGCATATGTGCTCGCTCTCCTTCTCATCCTGTGCAGCGTATCGCGCCAAAGCATTGAGCACAGCGACTCTTCCCCACTCTGAACATTCGTTCAACGCAATGAGAAGTTTGTTGAGTATGGCAGCAGTGATCGTGAATATGGCAGGGTCAGAGGACGATGTGGATGGCTGTGCGGTGGCAGCATTATGGATATCGGTAAGTGCAGCTACGGTATTCGCGACAACCTTTCCATATATGTCATGTCGATGCACGGTTTCTATGAAATTACAAGACACCTACCATAGGATTGCTATCCGCGATCATCTCGTGCAATTGATCTAGAAACCCATTCTCAATCACCAACTCCGGCTTGAGATCGTAGAGTTTTGCAACACAAAGTGCCGCAGTCTTTCGTACATACGGATTCTCGTCACGGAGGCACTTTTGCAGTGGATCACATAAATAATCTATAATCTTCTCCGCACGAAGACAACCCATAGTTCGTATCGCAAGAGCCCTTACGAGCGGATTCGGATCATCCGTGTCCTTGACAAAAGTATTGACAGCGAGAATAACGAGCTCGGGTTGCGTTTTGGCGTAATTCATGAGATAGAGATAAACGAGCTTCTTCTGTTCAAGGTCTTCGGTCTGCATATTCTTGAGAACGTCAGGAA
>JABCKS010025210.1:0-21926 GCA_018851325.1 Termitomyces sp. DKA19 | reverse complement strand
AGTGTCGGGCTCTGTATGAGAAGTACAAGGGGGAGACTTGGATGCATGAGTTTGACAAGCATTTTGTGAGTAAAATTTTACTTTTCTTTAGTTTTAGCAGTTATTGATAATTTTGCTAACATATTTTGCTAGGCTTCTTCTTTGCCCTCCCTTGACTATCTCCTTGAAGACTTGGAGGCTGGTATGATGGTAAGTGATAGCAGTGTTGCCTGAGCTAGTGGCATTGCTTAAGTATCTTTAGCTTTTTAAGGACTTGTCTCTTAACAACCAGTTTTTCTTTCAGCATCTACCCTGCAAGCTGACAATAACAATGGGAGTGAGCCATAGTGAAGGTTGTGGCAACTCCAGGGAGGCTGGCCCCTCCACTCCCAAACGTGTCATTGGCAGCATCACTAAGGAGTTGACAATATTGCCAAAGCAGCATAAGACTCCAAAAGGTAAAGGCAAAGGGAAAGCAAAGGAGGACAATAAGGGATTTGAGGTAAGTCTTTACTTATTCACTAGTGCTTAGTGACCCTTGCTAACTTGTCTATAGGAACCTATTCAAGACTCCTTTACCAACAAGGAGCTTATTGGACTTCTCCATTGGTAAAAAGCCTCTACAGTGGTGAATAGTGGGATGGAAGTGGAGGTCAGCCTAGCGAAAGCAAAAGGGAAGATAACAGTGTTGCCAGTGGAGCATCAAGCATTCAGGGCAGAACAAGGAGTGGTAAATTCTCTTTTTGTTTTTTGCTAGAACATTGCTAACATCTTCCAGTATAATTACTGCTGGTCCAAGAACAATCTTGAAAGCTGCTGGTACCCTACTGGCACCCAACCTTGCTATCATTGTGATAGCTCAAGAAAAGGTTGTTCTTACCATAGATAATCTTTGCATCCTCCCCACATATGATGACAATTACAGAGAGGAGAGGATCTGATTCTGTTGTTGGGGAGGTTGTTGGACCTCCTGCAGCAGTACCATCTACTATAACACAATCAGTTAGTGTGATATTAGTTGCAGCTCCAAAAGTGGGCATTGTACTGTATACTAGTGTCTGCTTCTATAGCTGACCCATATTTGGGTCCATTCCAATATAATTATAGAGGCCAGTAGCCTCAGGAAACACAGTATATGTGCTTTCTTCAGCATGCTTGAAGAGGAGGCAGTAGTGGTCCTCCTCAGTTATTTCACACCAACCATCCCAATGTGAAATAGCTTGTGAGGGTCTATATACTTCTAGACACTGGATACACTCATTATTGAGGTCCTTGAAGATGTCAAGGGACATGGTGGGCTGGTGGAACTGTTGTTCCAGGTAAACCATGCCATATGTATATGCATAGTCTATCCAGTCCAGCAAAATTTGATTGTGTAATAAGATGCAAATCACATCATTGTCAGAAAAGTTTGGCACCTGCTTGTCAGGTATGTGAACTTGACATAGTTCAATCTGGGCCCCAAACTGGCCCACCAACAGATGCCTGGGGTTAGCTGCATTGTATGTGGTAGCTGCCTCACAATACAATCCAGAATATGCCATTATCAGTATAAGCCTCCATACAAGGGACATTTTTCCTGTGCTGTTAGTGCAGAGTGCTTGACACAGTGCAAACCCAAACAGGGTTCACCAGTGTATACAGTAGGCAAAATCTACTGCAATGCCCTGCCAAATATTCTGTAACCCTGGGAAACTATAAATCAGTATATATTGTGCTATCTGTTTAAGGTCAAATGGCCTCTTTGGGTTGGGCACATGCATGATATGCAGTGCCATAGTGCCATTGTCCTTGGAGCACAGGAAGTGCATGGATAACAGAAGCCCAAGCCTCTATGGAAATACAAGTTGAGCTATTCAACATCAAACAGCCCTCACACTTTCACCCCCAGTCCATTAGGAATTTGCTCCAAGAAATTGTTCTGCACTCTATGAGCTAGGGTGGCTACTGCCTGAGCTTTATTCACCTTCTTTTTGGCAAGCTTTTATTGCAAGATATATGCTGGAAGCACTGTATAGGTGTTTTTTCCTCCTCCTCCTCTTTTTCTACCTTAGAGGATGACTGACTATAGTCACTTTCATCCTTGTCTATTGGCACAGCTCATTGCTTTCCCTTGCCCTGCAGCCCCAGCCTTGGCTGCCTTGGCCACTAACCCATTGTATTGTGCAGGCATGTATAGGTCAGTGGTCAATTTGACCACTTCAAATTGCATTGGTGGCACAGGTACAACAATTGCACACATGAATAACAATTGTGCCAGCTCTGCCCATGCTGGCACATTTGTAGGGAAGCTCACAACCTCCATTGTGGTCATATCAAGAGGGGGCTTACACCCCCAATGATGCTTTTATAGCCTTGGGGCCTCTGGGGCATGTACTGATATAGCCAGTCTCCAAGTTGAAGGGCTCCCCAATTCTGCCCTTAGAAGCACTTTCAGGCACAGGGACATCAAGAAACTCCATCTCCTCCCATATTAGCAGGATATCAAACATCTCCTCATTCTACTGGCCTACTAGGGGTTTGTTTGGGCATGCCTCTGAAGCCTAAAGACCACTCACTGTAGGTTTCATAGGCATGGCTGAGGGCTGCACAGGCTTTGCCAATGTGCTTGCACCCATTGTAAGTGTGGCTATAGGCTATGCAGGCATTACCAATGTGGTCAAGGCTACTGCTGGTACTGGTTGGTCTGTCTCAGGCACTATTGCCTGCCCACCATCTACCAGTAACACTAGTTATAGCTTAGCCCATTTGGGCTCCACACTCACTTCCTTATATGACAGAACTTTGCACTTTGCAGTATGGTTGATCTGCTCCAGCATTGATATGTGCTGTTTCTTCATGAGCTTAATCTGATCAAGCAACCCCTCCATTACTATGATTGCAAGGCTGTCCTACAAGAACAACACTGTAGAGGGCACTGGCTGCCTCACTGCCTCTAACTGCTGCAGCAATACCTCAGTGCCTATCTCAGGCTATGCTTGGGGTGCAACTTCTCTTCTTACTACAGGCACTACAGTACATGTATATGTCTGTCCTAATGCCTGCCATTGGCTTGGCCCTGGCTGATAATAGTGCTCATGGTACACCTCCTGTATTGGATACTCATAGTACTCCTCCTCCTCATCTACCTCCATCCTCAAATGGAGGGGCATCTTATTAGACAGCAGCTACTTATGGCCTGGATAGGCCATAGCTATATATTGCTGATTTTTCTGCACAAATGTAACTGCATGACCTTGGACAGGTTGCCTCCCCCTTCCAGAGCTCTGTGAGCTCTGTCCAAGCTTAGCAGGGCCCCAAGAGGCCATCTTTTTACTCTATAGGGCACATACCAGTGACATATCAAACCAGAAAAACAGAGAAAGGAAAATCTCCAAAGTCTACCAGTCAGATAAACACATACAAATTTCCAGCCACACAGCATGTGGCATTGGAATCTGCTGTGGTCAATACAACCACACTGGCCAGCCATTAATCAGACTTAGCCAAATTATGGCATTCATATGCCCTATGCACATTGTGCAAGGTGATAAGAGTGTCTAACACCTTGCAATTCCAAATACCAGTCCATCATTGCAAGCAATTTGCAGTTAGCAAGGGATTCCCATGTAGTGTTCCCCCAGGTTCAGCACACCTCAAATTCAAGGTCTCCTAACTCAGTCCACCAATGACCTATGAGGTCATCTATGAACCATTGTTGGTCATCAATGGTGCCAAAATTATACAGCTTGGGCATTGTGTGATTTTGAAACAGCACATTATTGTTAGCCATATAAGGTCACAATAGCAACACATAAAACTTTGGCATAATACATTGTGCCAGCAACACAGTTGACAGCTCAAGCACATAATTTGATATGCTTGGCTCAGCTTCCAGGACCTTGTATGGTCCCACCCATTTTGGGCATAACTTACTTGCCCAACCTTTGGGCAGATTCAAGTTCTGGGTGGACAAAATCATCAAGCTACCCTTGTCAATTGCTGGTTCCTCATTCTGGTGGTTATTTGCATCATACATCTGAAAGATGTGTGCCTTGATAATTGCATCATGTGTAAATGCTAAGTTCATAAGCACATTCTGTGCAAAGTCTTTGATTCCCCAATGGATCACTTCATCAGTACAAAGTTCCTTGATCATTGATGGCATGTAGCCATTATTGAGCCTAAAGGGAGCATATCCTATAGTTTTAGATACACTTGCATTAATTGTAAATTCCACCAATAGGATGCAATCCACCCAGTCCTTCTGATCAGGATGAATGAATGCTCTGAATATTTGCACAACATTGCAACTCATATGCTCTGTCTGGCCATCCATCTGTGGATGAAACAAAGTTGACATGAGCAACTTCATGTTGGAAGTGAATTTAGCATCTCAATCACTCATGATTGAACTAGATAGCCTGTGTAGTTGTACTATCTCCTTAGATAAATCCATGATAGTTCTGACACTTTTGTCATCATATTCACTGATATAAGTTGGACCATACTAGTCATGTGGCATATTACTACTCAGAGGTAGTTGAAACCATGTAATTTAGGAAACAGACCAACAAAGTCAATGCCAATGGAATCCTAAGGCTTTACAGGGATATGAAGAAAATGTAGGTTCCCAGCTGGCTTTTGGTTTGAAGTCTTTGAACAATGACATGTTTCATATGTTGAGCAGAACTGGTTTGTTTCCTTGGCCATCTGTGGCCACCAATATAATCATCACATATATTCAAGCATCTTTTGGTAACCAAAGTGCCCAATAATGTATTGGGTTTGTTCCAGTATTGCTGTGATTAATGGTCTTTCCTGTGGTATGTAAAGCACCTTTGCCTCTGCAGGGCTTATTATATGAATGAGCTCAACAAGCAGTCCATGACCTTATTCAACTCCCCTTGAACATATGTTATGTCACACTGGTACTGCAACATATAGTCAATCCAGCAATGCTGTTACAGAGACAAATGCACCTGAGTTTTAGAACACTCTGAGGCCTTGTGATCCATAATAATATGGATCTTATGGCCCATCAGTTTATCCTCCCATTTCAGGAGGGCTTCCAAGATAGTAAGTGTTTCTAGCTCATGTACCATATAGTTCTGTTGCACAGTTGTGAACTTGCACAACATAAATCCTGCAGGTCTGCAGGGTTGCCAGGCCTTCTCTTGGCCAAACATGGCCCCTACACCCATCCTTGATGCATCACAGATAAGCTATATCAGCTCATTGATACATGGTTTAATTGGGTAAATAATTGGTGTCTTGGCACAAATTTCCTTGATCATCTCAAAGCATTGCTGATGTAGCAGTCACCAATGGAATGGGGACCTGTTCTGGGTCATGGCCATAAGAGGGCCAGTGTACACAGTTACATCTGGTAAGAAATTCCCTATGTAGTTGACTAGTCCAACAAAACATTGGATATCATTGTAATTATGTGGCATCTGCTACTCTCAAATACAATCAAGTTTATCTGAGTCTGGGTGAATACTCTGCACCTCTATAACATGCCCTAAGCAATCAAGACTTTGTGCATATATTTTGTACTTCTTCCATTTGAGATATAAGCTTGCTCCATGTAGCCATTCAAATATGACATGTAAGTGTTGCTCATGCTCCCAATGGAGTCTGAAAAGATAAAAATATTGTCTAAGTAGACATGCATAAATTTTCCAATAACATCTCAGAATATTGAGGTCATTAACCTCTGAAACATTGCTGGTGCATTGCAGTCACCAATCTGCATAATATTACTGACAAACATCCCCATCAAGGATGTAAACACAGTTTTTGGAATGTCTTGTATGCATATACATACTTGTTTGTAGGCATCCATCAAGTCAATCTTTGACCTAAACTTTGCTTTTGTGACATCCTTACAAATCACTTCCTGGTCCAGAAGTGGCATCATATTCTTAATGGTATTGTCATTGCACTATTATACATCCAAGGCAGTCCAAAGTGTCCCATCTTTCTTGGATATACACAGCAGAGGTGCCACTTGCACTGCTAGCCATAGCTCCCACCACTTGGCATTGATATAGTGATTAATCCTGTTACAAAGCTGCTCCTGTAGTGCTCATGGATAGCAAGGCAAGTGGTACTTGTACTGCTTGGTCTCATTTATGAGATTAATCTCATGGTTTACTTCCCTCCATAGGGGAAGCTCCTTTTTTGTTTCATTGATGATATTTGCAAATTCCTGCTGCCATTGCTGGCACAATCACAGAATGTCATCATCTGAAAAACCATGAGCCTTCACTTTCCCTTTGTCCATATGCTTCTGGCACAGTTGGCCTGGTGGTTTGAGCCATTCTCCAAGCACATGCATATGCACTTCTCCAGCATCTTCTGTTTTCAGCCTCAAATGAGGCTTTGACAACATTGAGCTCCTCAACTACTGTAAACTTTTTGCTTTTAGCAACTTACCATCAAGCATTACTTCTGAGAATTCTGATATCTCACCATTGTACAGTTGACAATACACCTCTCCAGTAGTTTGACATGACCCAGCCCAAGTCTGTGCCACCATTGAAGCTACCACTTCATTCCACTCTAGCAGCATGCATGGATTGTAAGCTCATTGCATGTCCAGTGGTGGCACTGGTTGATCCCAAAAGGATCTTATGCTGTCAGTTGTTTCTGCTGCACTGGTGGCCCTCTATTGTCTCTTTTTGACCTTGTCTGTTATGAGGTCCTCCACCTTCACTCTGGAGCTAGTTGGTTGACACTCCACTGATTCCAACTCTACTCATTCTCTATGAGTATTCTCAGGTAGGCAAGCCTTGTCAGGCATCCTAGCAACCTTCCTGCTAGCCATTACTTGCTTGTATGGCTCTTTCCCCCTCTCCATAGTTCCTTGGAACTCTTCCTCAAACATTAGTATCACTGATAAATCCACCAGTAAACTGGCTATTTGGGCCACATTCTCTTTACCATCCTCCACCATTGCATTCCTGTGACCTTTTAGTCAGTTGTAACCATTGTGATGCTTTTCTGTGGCCCTATACCATCTTAGATGGCTATCTATATCTGCTAGGACAATCCTTTTGGCCCTCAATGGAACTTCATTAACTATCACTCTGTTATTCACAAAGTCAAGAGAGACCTTATTCTGTTACATAAATAGTGTACCAATGATCATATCATAGCAATCAAAGTTTGCTACATCCACATACTCCTTTGTTGATAATCTTGAATGAATGAATGAATATTCTAGTTTTATTTCTTTCAAGTGCTATTTTATACTTAGGTAGAGCTCTAGTATTCTAGCACTTGCAGTATATAAGGGGGTGGTAATTATGGACACTCTCAGTAGGTACTCTGGCCCAATGCTTTTTCAGGCATGCCAGTTATGCCTTGTAGCCATTTTACTACAATTTGATCCTGTTGGAGTTTATACTACTTCCTACACATCAAGTCCCTTTTCCCATTTGCTATTATTGTTTCTTCCCTGCCTACTTTTATTCTTGGCAATGCTTGCTAGTGCATATTGGTATGTCCCATGTGAGGTGAATCACTCAGCTCTCAGCTTGCATTTCCATACACCCAGCAACAACTTTTATAACCCAAGCTATTCCCTATACCCAGACAGTATCTTCAGAGTTGGAATTTCCCAATCAAGGGTGACAAGTTAGGTCAGCACAGACAAATACCATGCCCTCAGCTCAACACTGATGCTAAACCCAATCCTCAGATTACTCTGTACTTTGGCAATCAAACCCCAACTTTAATCCTATCTTTCTGCCTACTTGTACCACAGCCTAATTGGTAATCAAGGTCCCTTTCCTAGTACTTGGTTCAGATCCCTCTCCCAGTATCTCTGCATCAGGGAATCCTTTCATTTCTGATTGGACACAAGCATAGCGGTGACATTGCCTTCTTGAATCACATACTGATTGGTCACTCATTATGGCCAGCTCAACAAAGCCTCCCTAGTCAACATATACAAGTGGTGGCTGCCCAGCAGCATTGAATAACCCACATGATGTCTAAAAGTGTTTTCCACACACAGATGCACTTAGCCAGAGTCAAACCCTTGGCCTTGCACTTGCAGATCATGTGACCTACTATGGGACACAATGGTGCCAGCTGAGCCACTATGCCCTGTTGATGATCCTGACATTCTGATATTTACCTCCATGCTAAATTGCACTATGGTGCAACTCCCTACCATTCCTAATTGTAGCATCAATGGCTCTGCCAACTCATGAATGTGTATTGCATTCAAATGAGCAAACTAGGGTGTAATGCCTATAGTAGTACTCCCAGAATCCCATAGTATCCACACCTGGTGGCCATTGACCTCCATATATATCACTAAGCACTCCTCCTGAGGAGTATACTACAGTCTCTGCAGCTTACTGGCTGCTTTCTAAAGAGTAATGTATCACATTTGGACATGTCTATCCTCTTGATGCTCTGTAAGAGCAAACATATGCTCTTCCTTGTCATCATAAGCATAGTATTTGTTGTTATATATATCTACTGCAATGTACTCATCTCCATCAATCTGAATGCTCTCAGCATTGTCAATCATGGACTGCTCCTCTGTTTCCTGAGGAACTTTCTTGTCTTTGATGATGAACTCTTCCTTACCCTCTCCAATGACACTCCCAGCATTGCCATCCAATACTACCATATGGGCAGCTTGTACTTACACCCTTGGTGCTTTGTACTCCTTAGCATAGTGGCCTGTCTGGCTGTGTTACTGCTGCCAAAGGCAACTGTAGGAGTCATGCTCATTAAACTTTGTGACTTCTTTTTTTGCCATGTCAACAACAAGTTCTTATGGCTGATCCACTTGGCTAAACACTAGATCCCTTAAAGCCAGCTGTTGGCCCCAAAACTTTTGAGATGCCTTCAGCATCAAAATACCAGCCTCCACCAAAATGGGATGACAAAGTGAGGCTCAATATGAGTGAGACCTTTGGAATGCTGAGCAGGCTATCTGTATTATAGATGAAATTAATTCTGAACCCTGGCTCTGGACCAGGGGATAAATTGTTTGCATTGGGATCATTGATCCTAGCAACAAATCTAGCATTGCTGGTCTACCTGACCTTGCCCAAAAACACTGTGCTTGTGGCAGGGGCAATGAGTGGGCCAGCACCAGATGCAGATACCACACAGGGTAGCATGCTAGCATATAGCACTCCATTTTGAACAATGAAGCCTGACCAAGGGGCTAAGTGAGGACAGAAAGTGTTGAATGAGCAGACAACAGCTCCACAGGGAGCAATCCCAGCCATAGTGACTGGGCATATAGAGGGAGTGGATGAAAAGGCACTTTCAGCACCTCTGACAGTAGAAAAGCTGAGAAAGAGTGGCCAGGAGCTACTGGTGAGGTGCAAGAGCCCTGGAAAAGTTCTGGATGTAGTGTCCAAACTGGACTCCTCAGACAAAGAGGAGGGTGGAAGGTCAAGCTCAACCTTGTCAGTCCAACTTCAGCTGGTACTTGACTGTTTCCCAATGGTCAGAAAAAAAATCAATGCAAAAGTGTCTGCAGCTTTATATTGTAAAGCATTTATAATTACTGGCTGATAGAGGCCAACATGTACCTAGGGTTGATTTGACAGAATACATTGAACTGTTTATATGCATTTTTGAGCTAGAGCTCAATGAGTATATAAAGTGTAAGCTAGCCCAAAAGACAGCAATGTCAATAGCCATATCAGCCAAATTAGTAGACTACAATGCAATACTGTGTCAATGAGCACCAGACATCACAGAAGCAATAGATATTTTGAATGTGTCCAGACAAGTGAATGAGTCCCAGCAGGACTATGAGAGGTGTCAAAATGCTGTACAATGGCAAGCTAACACCAGTGGACTGCCTCATCAGGCAGTATCTGAGGTAGAGATGTGAATGTCCCATCCTGCTGGCAATAAGGAGGTGGAAGATCTGCCTGAGCATAGGATGCCTTGTTGACATGTCACAATGAAGGAAGAGGAATGCAAGGAACATGTCCCCAGGGAGCCAGTGACACTGCAATATGTCATAAGATGAGTCCCCCTAATGGACAACTGAAATGACCACATTAATTATCAATGCATCTACAACCAAGATTTGTAGGATCAAGGAGAGTCATTAATAGATGACCAAGGTATAGTCTTTAAGGGGTGTGAAGGTGTTACACCTGTAGATAATATGAGGCAATAATTTGTCATGAGGACTGGTGAACTGGACAGAGATCTGGAGGATAGAAGTGGTGACAAGGACCACTACAGCAACTGTGAACAGGGTTATCATAGTAATGACTGGGATGGATGGAATTGTCAAGACAATCATAGACTCCCTGGTTGTTGACCAGAACCACCAGCACCTTGGGCTCCACAAGGTCCACATTCCAAACACAGAACTGCAGAGCCCACAATATCCAGCTTGATGGGCATGGTCATTGCCCTCACTTCACAATTTGCATGCTAGCATGCCAGTTATAAATGAGGCAGTCAAGAGCCACATGTATCATATGCATGACTGCCTGACTTGCCTTGTAGATGACTCTCTGGGAGTCATATTTAAGTTTCTAGACAGGGTCAAGCCCCATTGGTCTGGAGGAAAGTATATCAAAGCATATGCTGGAGGATATAAGTTCTCCCAGTTAGAAGACTAGGCCATAGATGTCTACTACCACCTAACAGTGTGCTGTTACAGAAGAGATAACATGGACCAGGAGCATATCTTTGCACTCTATGAATTTATAGAAGGGGAAGTGCAGAACTGGTTCTGCCAACATGTCCTGCATACAAATCAGGACAAACATGACTGGACCTTCAAGGAGGTCCTTATAGGATTGTATAACCACTTTGTGAATGCAGCAATCATGCAGGAGGCTTGTGAAGCTGTCAGAACAGTAGTATATGATGCCTGGATGGGCATCCAAACCTTCTATGATGAGCTAGTGGGTCATATGCAGAATATGGCCATATACTCAGATGAATTTACTATCCAGGAGACATTCCTGGATGGAATATCTGTAGAAATGCATTGTGCTCTCATATGCAACAATAACCTGTCTCCAGAGGTATGCCATATGCTATAAGCAGTCTGCACAGACTGCAACACACTATGATCAGCATAGTTCTTGCCATGCTACAGGGAGTCACAAGCCTGTCAAGGTTGGAACATTCCTTGCAAAGCATTCTGAGATGGAATGAAACTGCAATCTGCAGTTTGTAGTATGACATATGCTTCCTGTAGAGTATAAGCTTGGACTAAGACCAACTGGTAATATACTGGCAGCTAAGAATGTCTAGTATGGGCCCAGAGTGAGCTAGCTTGCACCAAAGGCAATGCAGGATGGGCCACCAAAAGTGGTTCTCCCCAAGGTTGCCTTTGATGGTGGTGATGCAGGGTACAGGCCAACTGGCAGAGTGTTACAATGCTACAACTGTGGTCATACTGGCTACTATTCTAAAGATTGTAAGGTGCCAAGAGTGCAAGTACAAGCTGCACATACAGTAGCAGTGGAGAGCAATGCAGGAAGCAATGCTGAGGTAGACTGAGACAAACTCATCAAAGATGAGGAAGCTCCTCAAAAGGTAGAGGAGCAGGCTGCAGTGGGTAATACTGAAGGCATGCAGATTGACAGAGATGAATACATCACAATAGATGTATATAATAATGAGTACTATACTCATAACAATGAGGATGAGCACATGTTTGCTCTAACTGAGGATCAAGGAGATCAATGCATCCACATACAATGCATGACACTGCAAAAAGCAGCTGAAAAACTGCAAAGACTTCAGTACACTCCTCAGGAAAAGAAGTGTCTAGTGACCTATGTAGAGGCCAATGGACACCCAGTGTGGACATTGTGGGATTCAGGGAGTACTATGACAGGCATTATGCCCCAGTTTGCACATGTGAATGGTATATACATTCATGAGCTTATGGAGCCACTCATGCTCCAGCTGGGGACTATGAGGAGTTGCACTATTGTACAATTGGGTATGGAGGTCAAAGTCAAAATGTCAAGGCCACTGACAAAGGAATATGTAGACATAGTGAATTTGAATCACTATGATATGATTATTGGTATGTCATTCATGCATAAGAATAAGGTCACTCTTAACTTTGTAAATAACAAGGTTATTGTCAATGGAATACCATTGAAGGCAGAGAAGGTTGTCCTTGCAGATGCCAATAGTCATCTATAATGGTATTGGGTCACTGAGAAGCATTGTGGGGATTGCAACTGACTAAAAGGTCACAAGAGTGCAATAGTGGAGGAAGTTGATGAGAGACTGGCTCCAAGGGCCAGCTTGCCAGCAGATGCATTGGCAATATTGATGTCTGAGCAAGAGTTCCAAGGAACTTTGGAAAGGGTGGATGGGCCAGAGCAGCCAATTGCAGCTGATAGAAAGGCTGGGAGGAAGCCTGACAAGGCCTGTCTACCTGACAATACTTGTGCAGAACAAGTAGGGATAGAATTGGTGGAGTGTCAGCCAACAAGGTCAATAAGTGATGACAGAGTGCTACAAGCATGGCAGAAATGACCAACAGTGTAAGGTCCTTCTGGGATTGACCAGTGCTACTACCAGACATGCAATGGGCTTATGACCCATATATGCCACCAGAGTGGAATGAGGTTGTAGCCTCAATGGTGGTGCAGAGGTGGGGTGGGTTGTGTTGATCCACTGGGGAGGTATATTATCAACCTTTGCTGGCAAAATATTAGAACCTTCAGAAGTAGTGTTTGAGGGATGCTTGCTAAAAGTAAAAAGCATGCAGTGGTTGACAAAGTTGACAGTATTGAGGTCTCCACTGAGGCTAATGATGGAGGACATTGGGGAAGTGCATGTATGTGCACTCAGAGAATGATTCAAACCCAAGGTCTTGTCATGCCAGAAGTGTATGGACAAAGAAAAAGCCAAGGCTAATAGCCTACAGAAGGAGGACATACCATGATTGTGCCAGTAATGGCAGCATAAATTCACAGATATTGTCAATGAAACAAAGGAGGAGCTTCCCCTGTAGAGGGAAGTAAACCATGAGATTAATCTCATAGACAAAAATAAGCAGTACAAATATCACTTGCCTTGCTGTATATGAGCACTATAAGAACAGCTTTGTGATAAGACAAACCATTATTTTAATGCTAAGTGGTGGGAACCATGGACAGCAATGTAAGCAGCACCATTGTTGTGTATTCCCAAGAAAGATGGGACACTAAGGACTGCATTGGATGTATGACAGTGCAACAACAACACCATTAAGGATGTAACCCCACTTCTGGATCAGGAGGTGATTTGCAAAGATGTTGCAAAAGCCAGGTACAGGTTAAAGACCAACCTGGCAGATGTATATGAGCAAGTATACATATCCATGGATGACATCACAAAAATGGTGTTTATGTCCTTGATAGGGACATTTGTCAGTAATATTATGCAGATTGGCAACTGTAATGCACCAGCAACATTTCAGAGGTTAATGACCTCAATATTCCAAGATGTTATTGGAAAGTTCATACACATCTATTTAGACAATATTTTTATATTTTTGGACTCTATAGAAGAGTATGAGCAGTACTTATGTGTCATGTTCAAATGACTGTAGACTGTACAAAGAGAGCCCTTATCTCAAGTGGAAGAAGGGCAAATTGTATGCATAAAGTATTGATTGCTTAAGGCATGTCATAGATGTGCATGGTATTCACCCAGACTCTGATAAACTTGATTGTATTTGCAAGTGGCAAACACCATATAACTACAATGACATCCAATGATTCATTGGACTAGTTAATTACATTGTTAACCTTTTACCAGATGTGACTGCATACACAGGCCCCCTCATAGCTATGACCCAGAATGGGTCCCCATTTCATTGGCAACCACTGCATCAGCAGTGCTTCAAAATGATTAAGCAAATCTGTGCTAAGACACCAATTATTTGCCCAATCAATCTGCACCTCAATGAGCTGATATGGCTCATTTGCAACACATCAAAGTCAGGCATAGGGTCCATGTTTGGCCAGGACAAAATCTAGCAAATCTGCAGACCCACAGGGTTTATGTTGCATAAGTTCACTACAGTGCAACAGAATTATGCTGTATACAAGTTAAAGACACTTGTGATCTTGGAAGCCCTTCTGAAATAGGAGGATAAGTTGATGGGATATAAGATCCATATTGTAATGAATCATAAAGCATTAGAGCTTTTCAAAACTCAAGTTCATTTGTCACTGTGACAGCATTAATGGATTGACTATATGTCACATTACCAATTTGATATAACCTATATCAAAGGAGAACTGGATAAAGTCATAGGCTGCTTATCACAATACTTATAGAGTGATACTTGTGAAGATATTCACCAGGTCCATGACTTTATCCAGGTGGACAAGTATATTGATCCAGAGGGCAAAGATTTGGCCTTACACCAGTTCCAAGAAATAGTGGAATAGCATGTAGAGATCTGAGCCATGCAGGCTCATGAGTTGCACTATAGCAAACAGCTCAAGGAACAAATGGAGGTCTGAGACCTTAAAGTTCAAGGCTTGGCTGATGCTCAATCAGCCAATGTGTGGCCAGTAGGAGACTCATCATCCCAGGAGGAGGATATGACAGTTGAACAGACACTAGGAAATTCCATGCCCAGCCTGGTGACTAGTGATTCAGCCAATGCACAACTGCATGCCCATATTCAGCATGGATACTCTAAAGATACCATGTTTATTGAGATACTTGACAAACTCAAGGAGCACCCATGCTTTGCAATTGAGCAGCAGCTTATCTATATAATGAGCCCAGCAGGGGCAAAGGTGCTCTGCATACCACAGGAAAGATTGTTGATCATAACAATACTGGACCAAGCCCATGCTATCATTGGGCACTTTGGGTATCAAAAGATGCTTGAATACATCCATCAGTCATACTGATGGCCACAAATGGCCAAGAACATGAGTCAATTTTGTGCAATGTGTGAGTCATGTCAATGTTCAAAAACTTCGAACCAAAGACCAGCTGAGAAGCTGCACTTGCTTCTGGTCCCAGTGAAGCCATAGGACTTAATAGGTGTGGACTTTGTGGGACCATTTCCTGAGTCTTGCAGCTTCAACTACCTTTGGGTAGTAATTTGTCATATGACCAGTATGGTCTATCTCATTCCAGTGAACATGATGACCAAAGCATTAGAACTGTCCTGGATCTATCTCAAAGAGATAATACACCTTTATGGCTTACCTAGCTCAATTGTCAGCAATCAAGATTCTAAGTTCACTTCCAGATGGTGGAAGGAGCTGCAGAAGCTGCTGGGAGCAAAGTTGCTCATGTCAACATCATTTCACCTGCAGACAGATGGTCAGACAGAATGAGCAAATTGGAATGTCACACAGATTTTGTCCTGATCAGATGGACTGGGTGGACTGCATACTACTAGTAGAGTTCACAATTAATGTAAGTGTGTCTAAAACCACCAGGTATGCACCATTAGAGCTCAATAATGGCTACATGCCATCCATGATTAGAGAACTTTATATGGACAAAGTGATCCATTGAGGGGTCAGGGACTTTGTGCAGAATGCACTAACAAATCTGGCAAATGTATATGATGCAATTATCCAGGCACATGTCTTTCAGACACACCATGCTAATAATCACCAGAGTGAAGAGCTGGCAATTGACAAAGGTAGGTTGGTGTACTTGTCCACCAAGAATCTGAATTTACCCAAAGGTTGGGCAAGTAAATTGTGTCAGAAGTAGGTGGGACTCTACAAGGTCCTGGAGGCTGAGCCTCTCACATTAAATTATGTGCTAGATCTGCCAACTGTGCTATAGGCATGACAAATTGTGCTGAAGTTCCATGTATTTCTGCTGCAACCTTACCAGGCTAGTAATAATGTGCTGTTTCCAAATCACATAACACTAGAGCCTTATGATTTTGGCACTGCCAAAGACCAGGAATGATTTGTAGATAACCTTAAAGGTCATAGGTAGACTTCAGTGGGAGACCTGGAATTCAAGGTTTGGTGGAGTCTGGAGGATACCACATGGAAGCCTCTGGCTAATTGCAAATCACTGGCAGCAATGGACTGGTACTTGGAACTGCAGAGCATTAAACACCCTCAACACCTTGCATGATGTGTATAGAGTGTGTGAAGGCCAGAATGATGGCTGGCATGTGTGGTCATGTTGACTATGGCAATTTCCAGTGCCACAGGTCATACAGCTGGAAAGTTGTATATGTTTGTCTGGCTAGTGGACTTTGGAGTGTAGTTGCATCTCTTGAAGATGCAATGGAGCTTGCCAAGGAAGCAGGAGTAGCTTCCACTCTTGATGATGAGGACCCTGCCTCAGTGTTCTTGGCACTTGGCAATGGAGCTGCTGATGCAAATAACTTTGCCTTAGCCAGGAAAATATCCACTACCTCTGCAGGATGATGCAGCAGGTGTGTGAAGATGGGTGACTCCCCATAGTATAGCCATTCAGCTGTATACAGGGGGAAATGACCTCAGCTCTTGTGTGTCTGGAGGAGCACTCTGGAGCACTCCCAATTATCATCAGTGGGTGTGTATCACCTATTGTACCCCACTAAGTAAAGAGGTTTGCCTATGGACCAGAGTCAACAATAGCATTCATTGTCAACCCACATGTAAAGGTCTATATACATGAGACTGCTAGACTAGTGGTAATCCAAGAAGCATATCCCATAGGTATATGTATGGTTCACCTATGTTGGGGGCACATAGTTTGCAAGGAGGTGGTAAATGACCTCTGTCTAACTGAGATTGTTCAACTGCATAGGCAACACCTGTAGCATATATAGCTTGAATCTGCAGGGCTTGAATAAAGGCAGAGTTGAGCCATTACCATAGCAAACAGCTTCATGTACACTGTTGATGTATGAGGTGAGGTTGGAGCCAGTGCCTGACCCAGTACAGATCCAAAGACCAATTGTCAGCCTATATGCAAAGAGGCATCAATGGCCACACCTGAATACAGGTTCTGAAAACCTAGGTAGCTATGGTGCAGGATGTATTGTGCCCATGCATTGATGTCAAAGTACCATTTGATTGGGACTTGATTAAGTCCTGCTTAACAGGTATTGTTGTCAGTATAGCCAAGTATGGATAATGAATGAGATGGTAAGGGAACCAATTACTAATGCTGGTTCCCTTTAGGCAGAGAAGTGGCTGTCTCCTGTGGATAGCAATGTTCTTTGCAGTTGTTGCTATGGCACTAGCAAGGGTAATAGCTTATAGTAATGTATGATGGATGTATCAACTGCTAAGATGACTGGGTCAGGCAATTCATAGTTAATGGCAACTAGGGACTTAGTATCTTGGAGGGCCTTAACAAGGTCTCACTAGGCATTAACCTGGTCTGGACCAAACTTGAAGGGGACTCCAGTGTGTGAGTTTTGTTAAGTCATTAGCATGGTGAGAAAAATTCTTAACAAAAATTCTAAGGATGCCAACCATTCCTAGAAAGGCTCTAAATCTAGATAATGATTTGCAGGGGCCTCAGTACTTGAGCAGGGATAAGCAATTCTTATCTAGTACTTGACTGCTAGGCATGCAAATATGTCCCAGGATCTTGAATGTCAGAGCACATAAGACCAACTTGTAACCAGAAAACATACTACTACAATACTTCATTTGCTGGAGAATTCAATTGAGGAGCTCAAAGAAGTCCCAGAGTGCTAAGCAAATGTTTGGATTAGCAGAATGCTTAGCAGGAATACTATTAATGAGCTTCCAGTCCTTGGGACCTTTAGTGCCAATGTTATTGATTGAAGCTGAGTACATTGTGGGTGATCTTGGGTTGCAGAATGAAGGTAACATCATTGTTGAAAATTGGTATGGAGTTGGTCCAACCCATTGGTAAGGTCACTCAATGAAGTGTGCCAAATGCCAAACAGTGTCTGGAATGTCATTAAGTCACATGAGGCTGAGTCAATTAGTCACTTTTCATACCTGACAAAAAGGTCTAGTGTCACTCCACAAATACATTCAGCAAAAGATTCACCAATATGATCTGGGAAACAAGGAACTCCAAAATGGCAAATGGTTACATGGTTTAGTGGCTCTAGACTGTGCATGATCCAGAGCTTACCATCCTTCTTAAGGATGCAGAACTAGCAGGATCAGTAAGCTGAATTCAAGGGTTCATAGACTCCAGCCTTAATCTTGTCATGAATGATCTTGCATACTTTTTTCTTGAGGCCTGGGAGGATAGGGTGATTATGCTGAACCCATAGGACATGGGGGATAGTCAGTATCCTGACTAATGGAAAGGAGTTGGGGTAAAAGCTTCCTCATTCTGAGTCTTCCAAAGCAAAAGCCTTTTTCTTGCTTAGCAACAAGATTGACAAGGACATTAAGTTTGTTGCTAGTGAGAAAACTGGTATCATAGTCCTTAACAAATGTTGCTAGTCAGTTGCTGGTGAATTGCTAAGTCAGTACAAAAGGAGGGGAATTCAGATCAAGTGCTAGCATTGTCACTAATGGATTGCCAAGGATTTGTTGCTTGATTCTGAAGTCTTTGCTAATATAGCTGGCAACAGGTTTGATTTTCATAGCAACAGGCTTGTATTTCTTTTTTAACTGTACACCTTTTCTTTTAGCAGGATCATTAGTGACATATTGAGCAGGGAAAGGAAAATTGATTTAGATAGTGGCAATGTCCATAACACAAGTATTGATAGGTAAAGTCTGTCTAAGAATCAAAGAATTATAAGTATTAGTTGAAACAAAATAAGAACAAAGAGATAGCAAAGAAGGGAAAAAGTCACAAGCAGTAGTGTACAAATATGCTAAGGAAGAGTCTGTATGTGTGCAAGATTTTGTAAGTAATATATCATTATCCAAATTACAAAAAGCTATAAATGTCACTAGACCAGTTGAATGATCATAGCTAAAGATTGTTGCTAAGTTATTAGCATTGTTGCTACTCTTGTTGGCAATAAAAGCAGTGGGGTGGTTCTGTCTTATAGCAAACTTTTTGGTGATTGTTTCATTTGTACTTTACCTGGAGAAACATAGGGATTGTGCATCTTATGCCTGAGTTGGGATTGGTAACTGTGATAGAGATCTCAATGTCACTAAGAGTGTTGACCACACTTCTGGTAAAAATGTCAAATGGGCAACCAAGGAGGATATTATAAGTGGGGGACTGTAAGACATGAATCTGAAGATAAAGCATCAAGTTGTAGAATAGTGCAGGGTATGTTCTGGGCAAGTCCTAGCAATTGATCCAGAGTACTATTAGCACTCTGCATGTTCTACCAGGGTCATAGGACAAGCCAAGGTTATTAGCAATTTCTACTGACATGGCAATGATCTAGGACCTACTATCTGTAATGCACTCTATTTCCTTGTAATTGTCAATTAGCATCATAATGGATCTTAGCAACTGGAAATCCTTAGCAACAGTAAGAACCACTGGTTCCTCCCCAGAAGGTAGCAACTTAATGTATGCCTCAACTGGATTGACTGATGAAACTTTGGCCTGATCTGAGGTGAATCCTTTAACAGTATTAATGTTGGATCCTAGCAAAAACTGGGGTGTGTCCATAGCAAAAGGCTTCTTCAAAAATATTGCTAAGGTCCTGGACAGTGTTAGTATTTGTACTGGCTAGTTACTTAGGCATAATGGCAGTCCTGAGTTGATTCCTGATGTCTGGGGCCATAAAGCAAAGCTCACCAACTGAAACTGTAACCTGTGTGCTTAGAACTCAATTGAAGACAGCTTTGGACTATTCAAGGTCATAGATAGGGAGCATGGTTTAGTAAGCAGTATCATTACAGCAATCCAGGGCAGTAAAGTTCCTGTTAGCAGGGGGTGCATAGCAACCAGGAATACCAGAAAATGGATGGACTGGGTGCTGGGGAATAGGTTTAGTAGGCTTAGCAATGGGTGGCAAATTGTTGACAATAGGTCATTCAGATGCTTTGCCTATGTCAGCCAGCTTAGCAGCAGGAGTCAGTACAAGGTCAGAGGAAGGGGTAGTGTTGCTAGTCATTCAGTAGGGAGTACTGGAGACTTGTACACCATCAAACTTTTTGCCAGCTCATCTCAGGGCAAATAGTTTTCTTTCTAAGCCTTTAATACACTCATCTTTTGTTAGTGATCAACTGGTAGCAACATCCTGCTGTAAAACCTTATGTATTAGCAACTGCTGCATAGTTGCTTGCTCAAGGTTAGGGTTAGCATTAGATGAAAGCCTGCCAATAATAATTTGTTCAGGGTTAAGTCAGTGCCATTCCTCAATACATTCCATATAAAGCCATTTGCCCAAGTAGCTGGGGATCATAGCACCTGATGGTAACACAATCTTGCCTTTAGCATTGTGACAGATTTTACCCTGCTGGATCATGTGCTCTAGTTTAATGCAAGTGCCTCATACCATGTTTCACCACTGAAATGGCAAGCACTACTGAACTGCTGCTGCTGGCAAGGTTGACTACTATTAGTGAAAAGGGCTTCCAGGTGTTCCAGGGCACTGACAATTGCTGTAGTTATTGCTAACTCAAGAGCTTCACATTTGGGAGCTAAGGATGGCATAACAGGAGCATTAACAGCAGGCACTGGGATAATGCTGGGAGTGTTGGTGACAAATATAGTGGTAGTGGTCAACTTGGTAGTTGCTGTATCAGTTCCCTTTAATACCCACTTTGCACCTTCAAAGACCTGTTCCACATCATATGGATCTTCAGGATGGTGGTTTGGAAGCATGATTTCAAGCCAGCAAATGATTTTAGACTGTAGCAACATGGGGTTACCTTGCTGGAATAAGCAATATTCTTCATTTTGGTAAAGTTTGCCATTAGCAAGGAGCCATCTAGCAATCCATTGGAAATCTGTAATAATCTGAAAACTGCCCTAAAGTTGTTAAGCCACTATTGAAGGGCTGGTTGACAAGTCACTTGAGGTCACCAAGGGTGTAACATACACTAGCATCAGCTTCAGGATACAACTTAAGTACTGCCACTTTCCATTTCAGATATGAGTAAGGCCATGGGACATTGTTGCCAATTGCTAGGTTGTCACTAAATTCTGGTAAGCTAAGCCAGGTTTCTGCTGTGTTATAAGAGATGTAGTGGGCCACATATTCCTTTTTCTGAGTATCATCAGTTATACCACAGTCAGCAAAGAGATACTCCAATTCTTTTAAATACTGGGGGAGCTCCCTAGGATGACTTTCATCCTATTTAGGAGCAGTTGTGTTGTTACAAGGAGGTACACAAGTACAACAAGCAATAGGATTGTTATTCATAGCAGTTGTTAATATAATTGGAGGTAGGGGAACTTGTTGTTTGGTAGGTAAAGCCAGAGTTGAATGAGTTTTGGGGAAGAAGACTAAGGAGTTGGTACTAGATAGTGGTGATAATGGGGCACTATGAAAGCTTTCTACAAAGGCTCCTGGAAAGTTGCTAAGTAGTTTGCTAACATTGAGGAGATTCCTAGCAGCTTCTAGTTTGTTGGCAAGTGGACTGGGGGGATATAGTCTGAGTGGTGCTGGGTGAAGTTGATAGTAAATGGTTGAATAACTTGGCAGTCAATTGTAAGCAACATTTTGCTTAGGCTCTGGTTTCTGGCAGAATGATTACCTAATTCCCTCATGGTGGGCTCCTGAATGATGTGCTCCTATGCTGCCTAGCTGCTATGCAGGAAACTAAAAAGAAAATCTATAAATGCACTGGCAACTAGATAAGGTAGCTGGCAGTAGGAAGGGTGTATATGAGGGCAAGTTGGTAAAGGGGGAGTTGCTAAGAATAAACAAGGACTAAATGATAGAATATGGGGAGGTTAGTAAAGTGATTGAACCACTAAGGCTTGCTGCAAAGCCATTAATGGTGATGAAGAAGACTAGAAGTGAGATCTAAAGCTGAGAGGTACTGATATGATGTTGTCACAACATTGGGAACACACAAAACACCAGAAGTCAAAATAAACTATTTATTAAGGCTGAAAACTGTAAGCCTCCTGGTAAAACAAGTTCCAACAAC
>JABCKS010025209.1:0-20117 GCA_018851325.1 Termitomyces sp. DKA19 | reverse complement strand
GCTGGGTTCTATAGCTCCTGTCCAATTGGGGTGAGCAGTGCAGGTGGCAAACAAACATATTGCTGCTGAGAACAAGGTGGTGGCCTTTGCATTAGGCCACCTAGGCAAAGATGCTGGGCAATCTATGACTTGTTACAAGTATGGAAAGCCTGGCCATTTCACTCAAGACTGTAGGGAGCTGGCTAAGCCAGCTCCTCATGCATTTGGGTCAGCAGCACATATAGCTGCTCTATCAAAGATGTCAATGACACTGACAATGAGCAGGGTGATGATCTTGTAGATGTTGGTGAGGACCCAGCAGCTGAGTCCAATGGGACTCCTGTGGAGGAGGAGGAGTACATTGAGTCAAAGATGTACAAGAATGAGTATTACATTTGGGGTAGTGACAGCAAAGGACTGTTTGCCCTCACTGAAGGTCTTGTGGGTGAACATGGGGCCCATTTACTTACTAGAGAGGTTCACATGTACAAGGTGAGGATCATAGCAGCTAAGGATGCTATGAACTGACCTGTGCTGTTGGTGCAAGACAAAGAATGTCTTGTCACCTAGGTGAAGGTCAATGGCCATAGGGCATGGATGTTGTGGGACTTGGGAAGTACAACTTCTGGGATCACCCTGTCATTTGCCCATATGGCTAGGATATGTGTGGCTCTATTGGCCACACTAATAATGCTGCAGTTAGGAGTAATTGGGAGTCATTCCATGGTAAATCATAGTGCCAAAGTGACTATGAAAGCCCCTGGCAAGTTCTGCAATGTTTATGTTGACATTGCCAACTTTGATTGCTATGATATGATCATAGGTACACCATTCATAAGGGTACACCATGTCCTCCTGGACTTTAAGAATGACCAGGTGGTCATTAAAGGAGTTGCAACTCCAACTCATAAGTTGGGACTGGAGGACTTGAATGGCCAAGCATAACACTTTTACACATTGGAGAAGCAGCATGATGAGCAGCTATGACTATGTGATGGGCTAAGGCAGTCTACTGTAGAGGACATAGAGGACAAGGAATGGGGTTGGGTGACTAATAGCCTGCCTAGGGACCATCCATCCTTAATAATGTTGGAGGATGAGTATTGTTGGAGTACTCTTCCTGAAGGGGAGGGAAATGGCCCCAGCATGTCAAAGTTGGCCAAACAGGGACCATTGGAGTTGGAGGTCAGGCAACAGATGGGGGAAAAGGATTGGCTTGATCCTTTGTGGTCAAGAAAATGGAGGATTTGGGATCAACCAATTTCAAAACCTATGCTTGAATGGGCATATGACCCCCATATGCTGCAGGAGTGAAATCAGGTCATTGCAGACCTGATCTGGCAAGAAGGAGTATGAAGAACAACCCCAAGAGCCAAGATTTATCAGATGGCATTGGAGGATGAGATCTCTGAGCCAAGTGAGTTTGACTACTCATGGTCTGAAACAAGGTGTAGGTCCAAAGGTAGCCCTACATGGCTGAACATTCCAGACAAATCAGAGATTCATCTAATGGCCTTGCATGATAAGTATGCAAGGTCAGTTCCATGGTCCAAACTAGCCAAGGATGAGCAATGGTCTTAGTCAGAAGGGGGGAAAAGGAAGGCTCAACCTTCCAGGTTGACTAAAGGCAATATTCCACACCTTTAGCAACAGTGGTATGATGAGTTTCAAAGATATTATCAATGACACAAAGGAGGAACTACCTCAATAGTATGAGGTTAACCATAAGATAAACCTTATAGACAAGTCCAAACATTACTTGTACTTCATGCCAAGGTGCCCAAAATCACTCAGCAGCAGTTGCAGGATAAAATCAACCACTATATATAAGCAAAGTGGTGGGAACTGTATGCAGCTGACCAGGTTGCACCTCTACTGGATATTCCCAAGAAGGATAGGTCCTTGCAAATGGCACTAGATGCATGTCAATGCAATAATAACATGGTTAAGAATGTAATACCCTTACCCAATCAGGAAGTTATTAGGGAGGATGTAGCCTATGTATCTATAAGGTCCAAAATTGACCTTACTGATATATATGAGCAGGTGAGGATATGTATGTCAGACATACCTAAAACTGCATTTATGACCATTACTAGTACATATTGCAGTAACATTATGCAAATTAGTAACTGTAACATTCCAGCAACATTCCAACATCTAATAATGTCTATTTTCAGGATGTCATTGGAAAATGCATACACATGTATCTAGATAATATTTTTGTCTTCTCAGATATGATTGAGGAGCATGAGGAGCACCTCAGATTAGTCTTTGACAGACTATGCAAAAACAAGCTCTACCTTGAATGGATGAAGTGTGAACTATATGCTAAGCACATTGAGTGCTATGGCCATGTCATTGATTTACAGGAAATTCACCCTGACATGGTTAAGTTGATTTGGAACTAGAAGTGGCATACTCTTAGAACCTACAACAATAACCAATGGTTTGTGGGATTGGTGAACTACATTAGAACTTTCTTATCTGATATTTCAGCATATACAGGGCCATTAATAGCTATGACACAGAATGGGTTGCCATTTCACTGGTGCCCTATTCACCAGCAGTGCTTCAACATGATCAAGTGGATCTGTGCTAAAACACCAGTTATACAGCCAATTGATCCTCAATGCAAGGATCCTATCTGGCTGATATGCAATGCTTCAAAGACCAGCCATTGGGGCAATGTACAGCTAAGGACTAAGCTGGCAGAAATGTTGGTGAGCTAAGTTCATGTCTGAGAAGTTCACCAATGCACAACAGAACTATACTGTGCATAAACTGGAGATGTTAGCTAACCTAGAAGCCTTCCTAAAGTGGGAGGATAAGCTTTTCAGCTATTATATTCATGTGATCATGGACCATAAAGTGCCTCAGTTTTTCAAAACTCAACAGAATCTGTTGCCATGGCAATGGCAATGGATAGATTATATGTTGAAGTTCAACTTTGACATTACCTATGTCAAAGGACAACTTAATAAGGTAGCAGACTGTTTATCCCACTACTTTGAAAGTGACTCTCTCTGAGACATAAATCATGTCTACAACTATGTACATGCAGATGCATAAATTTATCCAGAGGGGGATGACTTGCCCCCAGCACAATAGCATGAGATGCAGGCACAACTAGATCAGATTTGCACCCTCTGCAATAGACAAATTTACAGGAAGTGGCCAGTGTGCAAATATCACAAAGGTCATAATGAGAAAGTGCAGATGCTTGCCAATGATGTCAGCAGCTTAGCCACTGAGTCCCAACCAGGGTCATTGACTCTGGAGGTATGAAGGACTTGACCTTAAATAAGGCTATCCTTGAGATCACCAATTACCCTCAGCCAAAGGAGTGAGTAGAGGACAGGTTCTTTCATAAAGTCCAAATACTATACAGCAAAGACAAGCTCTTTGCTGAAGTATTAGCTCAGCTGAAGGACTATAAGGCCTTCTGGCAGAAAAGGAGGCTACTGTGGACAACCAACCTCATGGGCCATGAGGTATTGTATGTACCTCAAGATTAGAATATGGTCACTGCACTGGTAGATCAGACTCATCATAGTGTGGGGCACTTTGGTGCCCAAAAAAGGACAGAGTACATCTATCAATGGTACTAGTGGCCTACAGTAGCTGCAGATATGCAAACATTCTACACTACTTTCCAGTGGTGCCAGCAAACAAAAGAAAGCAATCAGCTCCCTTCTGGGAAATTACATTCTGTGCCACATAGGATTTTGGAGGTTTGTGATAAGACCTCCAATTATATGTTAGAGCTGCCAGTAGTGCTCCTGAAATGAAGAATCTATCTGTGGTTCCACATATTGCTGTTATAACCCTACTGGGCTAGCAACAATGCACTGTTTCTCAACAGGGCAATGCTAGAGCCATACAGCCTTGGCATGCACAACACCCAGGAGTGGTTCATCAATGACCTTGTAGGTCATTGATGGAGAGGATTGAACCTCAAGTTTGAGGTTTGATGGAGCTTTAGGCACAACACTTGGGAATCTCTTTCAATGTGCAAGAACTTGGAGGCTCTTGATTGCTATCTGGAGCTGCAGGGCATTCAATGCCCTGTGCAGTTGGCAAGCAGGTTGAAGTCAGAATGACTTAGCATAGGAAATGGAAGGACTGTTGGCACAGCAGCTATCATATATTATGTCAGCCAATTTCTTTTAGCTGGCCACTAAGTCAATGTAACTTTGTCTCTTTCTCTTCTATTGGTGGTGTGATGTGTCAACCTCATATGAAGAGTCTCTCTACCTGATGGGCAATAAGAAGAAAAAGAAACCCAGAGAGGTAGATACTGGGCCACTACAGTATGGCTTGAGCTTGGCACAAAGCTCAAGATGGGGAGAAGTAGTGGGGGGTAGGATTCTCCTATAATGGGATTGTTTAGCATGGAGCTGTTGCCAGGGGATGTACTGCCCCCACCTGTAAGGAGGGTCATTTAAAGAAATATAAGGCTGGTAGGAGTAGGGCTTGGAGGGGGGCCAATAGATATGGCCCCTTCAAGTTACACTGTAGCAATGCAACAATTGCTAGGGTGGGGATGTGGTGGGCCCCTGCAGTGCAGTGGATTGGGTTGAGGATATGGAGGGCTAAGGGCACCCCCAGTAGCAAACTTTGAATGACCTGTGGCTCTACAAGCAGTGTGGTTGGAGGAGTTTCAACAGTATATAGTGCCACAATATTCTGTGGCCCCACTCTCAGTGGCTGAACCTGGCCAAGCAATGGGTATGGCAGGTCAACAACAACCTGCCATGATGTCAACACAAGTAGGGATTTTGGTCCCTGCTATCAACTACCCCAGTGTGATAGAGGTGAATGAGGAGGGACCAGAGTCTATTATGGCAATAATAGACATGTTGGCCCCTCTGCAGTAGGCTTACCTGCCACTGCTAACCTAGGTCCATCTGAAAGACACATCATTGTCATCTGTAGGTGCTGATGTGCATCTAAAGGTCATCTGTAAAGATAAGGGGAAACAATGGGCAACAACTGAGACATTGACATCTGCACTGGCAATAGAGGCTGAGTTCTCCTTGTCAACTATGTGAAGGACAGTTGAGCAATGCTTCTTGGCCAAGGAGAAGGGTGAGGGTAAGGCAAAAGAGCCTGAGCCCTTGACCATAGCTGATGAGCAGATTGCTCATGTGCTTCAGCAGCTATATAATGCCAGGGTACCTGAGGACATCAGTGCAGATGTCTTCAATAATCCAGTTGTGTAACTAGCACTTGCTCAAGTTCTAAATGAACTTGATGTTTGCAGTCAAAGGGATGAGGCCCAGATGGACCTCTACTGGTCAGCATTAGAGAAGTGCATAGCATCTCCCCCTCACTTTCTATAGGCAAAGAAGGCCTGTACAGCACCTTTGGGGCCTGTGGAGGGATTGTCAATGTAAAGGGCACTATTGGTGCCCTATGATGATATTGTTCCAGCTAGTGATGACCTGCTAATGAATGTGCATCCAGACATTGGGATGCTCTAGGCAACTACTGGACCTTTGAGGCCAGCACAGACCAGAGCTGTGTCATTGCAGCCAGCTACTGCTAAGGCTGGCTCAGGGAAGTCAGTCCCCAATATAGAAATAGTGGGCAACCCAATAGTTGCCATCACTCTGATTGCCTATCCTGCAAATGTGCTGCAAGGGTCTGAGGCAGAAATCATTGAGGTCCTTGAGCCAAAGACCTATATGATTCCTAGTTCCTTGTTCTGGAGCACCTTCCACCAGTGCAATGGAATCCACATGATAAGGAGTTCTTTGTCACCTCAGAACAAGCTTCCAAAGGGGCAGCCAGTGGGGTAGCTGTATCTGATTCAGGAAGCAATGATGAAAATGACATTGTGCTGTTCAAGTGCTAGATGGATGATGATGCCACAGAGCATTATTACAAAAAGGTTCATAATGCTAATGCTAAATGGCTGTTAGCTATCAATGCTGAGAAGGCTAAGATAGACTTCAAGTGTCTTAATGACACAGTGCCTAGCTGCCTGCAAGACAGCTGAGAAACTGTGTGGATCTATAGATGCTACAAGTGTCACAATAACTTCTGGAGTAGACTCCACCCCAACTACTATTGGTCACTAATGACCAATTTAGTCTTTGTGGGTGACAAAGCACTCCTTGCACAGTCAATAGAGCTGGTGGAGGATTGCACATCTATTCCTACATTATGAACAATTGTATTGGTGGGCTCCTTGTGGGATGCTCATGAGCCCAGAGCAGCTGTGGCTGATGCTCTACATTATATGTGAGAGTACTCCTTGCATAACTATGAGAGAAGGGATACATGCCACCCTCCTCATCTAGGTGTTCCACCAGATCTCCTACTATACTATGTCAGATTGTCAGGACTGCACCATACAGTATGTCCTTGAGCTAACTCTGGAGGAGTTAGCCACTTTAATTGTTGCATATGCAAACAGTATATATGTAGCTGTTTGCTATGGTGGTAGCTCAGCTTCACCTCTATCAAGAGGTGGTTGATAGTCACCACAAAATTGTAGGGCTATTTAAGCTCTTCAGGCCCTACACATTCAATAATCTCGTAGTAAACCATATGCTGCTGGCCTGGTTGAACTATGTATATACCTATGGAATATGCTTCTTGGATTACTACTGGTCCAGCAGCCTTATGCACATGGACCTACTTATAAGAGTTGACAATAAATGTTATTGTTTACTCTGGTCTCTAGGCAAGTCCCCATATTTAGTCAGGTACAATAGGTGGTATGCCTCCACCAATGATGACTGGGAGTGCTTTAGAGTGCTCCTTCAAATCCAAGAGAGCTGGGGCCACTTCTCCTTATATGTGGCTAGATAGCTACACTATAGAGAGTCCCCCATCTTCACTCACCTCTTGCATTGCCCTGCAGAGGTAGTGGATGTTGTGCTGGTCAAGTCAGAGTCACTTGCAGTGGCAACCCTTGGATTGAGTACTGAGGCCCTTAAAGCAAGGCTATCATTGTCAGTGGTGGAAAAGACCCCCACATCACCAGCTAGCTCTAGTGTATCCTCACAGGATGCAACTACTGAAGAATCTATAGAGTTGGACCATGCTTGCAAGCCTTCCATATCAACTGAGACTGTCCCAGTAATAATGTCATCTGTTATTCCTAGACCAGTGGAGGTGGAGGTAGTGGCTAACACTGCTATTCTGATAATATGGCTAATGCTATATTGAGGAGCTGAGATAATAATGTATGGCACAAGAAAGCCACTGCTATTCTCATGGACAAATATATTAGCTGAACTACTATATATAGTTCAACAGTATGATCCTTGTTGGGCTTGTGCATACCCATTTTAATCTCCTGGCACATGATGGGCAATGCATCTGGAAACTAGTCTGCCCTTCAATTCACTTGATAGGATCTATTGATCCTACACTATTTTAAGTGTAGGGACCCTATTTGGGGCCCTGCTGATGATTTATAGGTGGGATGCTATATCCCACCCTCCTTTTTTTTTTTTTTTCTTTTTTTTATCAATTTATGTGCATGGAGTGCTTGGCACCTATGCTGCATAGTACTACAGACAGTGTTCTATGACTATGAGAGCCACAGAATGCCTCACCCCCCTACATACAGGGAGAATGAGTGGGCCAGCATTTCCCACACTGTTTTAGACTGCTCTCCCCTGGTAGACCCTGAGGATGGAGAGGATGGTGAGTGCAAGAGGCTGGTTGGTAGTTACAATGCATGCTTGTGGGGCAAGTGAGGTTGGGACAAGTGATGAGGCTGGTGTCCTTACCAAGAGAGGGTTAGTAGGGTGTGAGCCAGGTGCTGCTATTAGGGGAGCATGTGTAGATTGGTAAATTAATATAGTGTATGTTGACTGGGCAGGAGGGGCTTAGTGTGGGCTCTATAGTCAGGTGGTCTGGGGTGTCCAGTAAGTGCAAGTTAGTTGCAGGTCAGTTGGTCAAGGCTGGTGGGGCTGGGCAGGGGCCAGCTGGCATGTGTTCTAGAAGCATTTTGTGGCATTGATGTATCAGTACTGAGAGCACTCAAGCAGGAAGTGCTTAACTGTCTCAACAGTAAGACTGAGGCAGTGAGAACATGTTAGTGATTCTGCCCTGCATATGTAAAAGAGATGCTGATTGAGTGGGAGGTGACCCATGCGGAGTTGAGTGATGAGTGCTGAATACCTGCAATTGAGGTATTTGACAAGCTTCAGGAAGTTCTTAAATAGGAGCATCTTGTCAATGACATATATGATGAGAAAATGGGGGAACCTCTTCCAATGTCTCTTCCAAATCACTTGGGTGGTGGTGAGGTCAGCTTGGTGAACAGCTGGGATGCTGTGGAGGAGGGGGCCTTTCCTAAGGTATGGTAGGAGGTTGTTGGACATACTGGAGAGTCCTTGGGCAGCTTCTTTGGTGAGTGTGTCCATATGTTCATTCAGAGCAAAGCCAATATGTCCTGGCAACTAGTGCATCTGGAGCTTAATCACTTTCCAGGTCCTGGAGTTGCCATTCCTCTGTTGGATCATTCAGCCACTGTCATCATGAGGCATTTTTGATACAGTCTTGTTTCTTGTGTAGGGCCTCAGCAGTGGTGTGGACTAGGTCCAGAATATAATGGGCAGGGTGGGGCTGCTGGTTGTTCAGAGCATGTATCATGGCCTAGCTGTCTGTGCCAATGACAGTCATGTGTTGAAGTTGGCAGGTGACTGCTATGAGAAGGTGCAGTCTAAGAGTGAGACCCACTGCCTCTGGTTCATAGACTGTGTGCTTGGCTGCCAAGCCAAGGTGGTACCACAAGGCAGCTATTTCCTTGCCATCAACAAAGGGGGCTGCTGAGGACCCAATCCCTCCTTCAAATCTGGAGCCATCACAGTATATGGCTGTGTAGGAGTGGTTGTATACTCATTGGATGGCTTTGAGGGCTGCTTCCTTGTTGGGTGCAATGTGGGTGCTGAATGATGGCTTGTAGCTAGGTGGTCACTGGCATGGTGAGACTGTCTCAATTGTAGTTGGGTTGATACCTGCAAAGGAGAAAAGGCTGTGGAAGGGTGAGTGATGGCACTGTACACATTGCCTTGTGGCAGAGTATACCACTTTGTGAAGAGGATGGGTTGGGGGGAGAGAGGACAGGTGTACTACAGCCCTGACTAATACCTTACAGAACAGGAGGTCAACTGGGAGGAGGTTTGCATGGGCATTGAGAACATCACCTACTGTGGTACTCAGCACACCAGTGATGATCTTGGCCACTTGGCATTGGGCAGAGGTGAGCTTTCTAGTGATCATGACTGAGCCCATTTGCTTGCCATTTGCTGTAGGTCCTGATACTCTAGTATACTAAACATCCACACTGTAGGTAAAGGCTGGGGCTGCAACAAATGTGGTGGGGAGGCATGCCACCCAAAATCCTCAACAGTTGAGCAATCTGGTGGGTCCACCAGGCTGTGCTTGCTGTGACTTTTTGCATGTGTGCTGTCTAGTAGAGTTTGCTGTCAAATGGGACTCCAAGGTACTTGTAGGTGGAGATGGTGTCAACAACCTGCATTGTGGCCAAGATGCAGGGATTACAGCTGTGAAGGGTGAGGTTAGGGGGTATAGGATCATAGGAAGAGCAAGGAAAATTCATCAGTGCAAGCTTGGATAATTCAAAAGCTGAGCAGTGCGACAAGGACCAGGAGAATGTGCCTTGAGCCACATTCCATGATATCCTTCCAAATGTTGTGTGTCTCCATCAGAGACTCTGCTATTGCTAGGAACATCACATCATCAACAAAACTGGATGAAAGTTCAGATTTACTGTTGGTGTCAATGATGCAGAGTAGTGGGATGTTGTAGAAGGCATAGAAAAGTATAGAGAGTGGGCAACCCTGGGTGGTGCCATTATCAATGTTAATCCACTCTGAGCAGAAATCATCAAAGCAGAGTTGGGTGCAGTGGTTGGATAGTATCCTCTTTACAAGGCAGATAAAGGCTGTGGGGACTCCAAGTTCCCTCATGTTGTAGATGAGTCTATCCCTGACAGTGCTGGGGAATGCCCCCTGAATGTCTAGGAACAGGGCAGTAGCCACTTTCCCTGCTTGCCAGGCATCCTTGATCCTTGAGATCACCAGATGCATGGTGTCAGTGGTGTTTTGACCTGGTCAACCACTGAATTGGCCTGTTGGAAGCATGCCATGCAACTTGGCTATATATGATAGGTCAGCAGCTACAAGGGTAGAAAGAAGCTTCCCCATTGTGTTCAGAAGGCCAATGGGTCAGTATGCTTTGGCAACATTGTATGCCAGTTTACCTGGCTTGTGGAGAATCAGAGTAGTGGACTCCAGCCAGCTAGGGTGATAGATGTTGAGCTCAAAAACTGCTCAGAAAATGAAGTAGAAATGGTCAACAAGCACATCAGCACATTGCTTCAACACCATATTGGGTATGCCATCCAGGCCTGGTGCCTTGAAAGGGGGCAGACCAGCAATAGCTATGGCAATTCAGTTCCTTGTAAAGAGGGGGGTATCCAGAAGAGGTTGCAGATAGGCTGTTTGGGGAATATATGGGGAGGAGGGGGGAGGGGGGAAGAATGATTCCCCTAGCACCTCTGCCTTGTTACTCTTAGAGATTGTCCTTGAGACACCATCCATGTTGACTTTAAGATCCAGGACTCTGTCACAGGCAAAGTCCATTGGTTCCTTGACAACATACTTATTGGCTAGGTATATCTGGCAGGCATCAATATTTTTGAGCCAGTTGTGCCAATGATCCTCCTTTGCCTTGAAAATGGCTATGTCCATTTCATGTGCTAGGCAGGAAGCCCTGGTATGGGCAGGGTGGTCAGGGAAATCATGGAATTTAAAGGCTATATTACATACATGGCACCTCTGGGCCTTGAGCTGTTTGAGGTCATTGTTCTACCAGCATTTGGTGTAGGGGCAGGGTTTGTGGAGCAGGACAATGCTATCCATGCAGATAACCTCCTGAATAATACTGGTGAGGTCAGAGACCTTCCCATCAAATTTCTCCTGTGTCAGAATCATCCTTGCTGGGAAACAAGCCTGAAGGCACTCCATTAGAGCTTTGGAGAAGGCTTCCCAGTCAACTGAGTGGAAATCCTTTGATGGAGGTGATGAGGATCTCGGGATGGGGAGTTCTATCTCAGTGATGACTGGGAGATGGTCAGCAAGCAAGGGCCAAAGGGATGCCACTACATTGCATGAGATAATGGGGTCAATGTCAGCATGTGACTGCCAGACATTGTCTGGTTGAGTCCACCAATTGGTGGTGGTCTGTAGAGTGGGGATGCCCAGGGGCAGAGCAAGCTCCATGTCATAATCTGCCAGCAGATCAAGGAGCAGTTGAATGAACTCCCTTGAGGAGTTGAGGTAGCAGTTTTCCTCAGACTCCAAGAGGGGATGATGCCAATTAAAGTCACTGAGCCAGATCATATGATCTGCAGAGGTAGGGCATGCAATATAGAGAAAGGAAGAAAGGGAAGTGGCAAGAGAGGACAGTACCTCATTGTGAGTGTATGCATTGTACACATTGAATATCGACAGGTGACCAAATTTGCCAGTAAACCAAACCACTGAGATGTCTATGGATGGGACAGTTAGCTGACAATATACATCTGTTGAAATGTTAGTGTTGATGAGGAGAACAGAGTGGGTATGGATGCTCCTGACCCATCTGTGGTCTGTAGGGTATATGACCCTCCAATAACTGTTGGCTTTAGTGTTGCCCAAATGGTCTAGGAATGGCTCTTGGACAGTGAGCATATCCCATTCCCTAGGGCCTGCAGCTGCAAGGAGTTCAGCTTATGCTGTGTTCAATTTGTGAACATTTTGTTGCCAGATGCATAGTTTACTAGGGGCTGCTGGGGAACAATGGTTTATCAGTTAGTAGAGGAGGGTTGGTTGTCACCATGCCTAGCCCTCTGGTTCCCAGGTTGGGAGGTGAAGCTAAAGTCCCCTAGGAAGCCAACTTGACTGGGAGCCCTAGAGTTAGATAGCATCTGGCTTTAGAAGGCTTGAGGTTGGGAGGAAGGGGCAGTTGGCTAGGTTGGGGCTATGGTCGAGTCACTCAGAATTGGGCAGGGGGGAGGCTGTGTCTTTGTCATGGTGAGTGTTGTCCAATGGGGGGGTGCCATTACTTAGGTGGAGTAGTCAGTAGTGGGGAAGTACAGCATGCAATTCTCAAGGAAGTACATGTTGAGTTCCTTACATCTCTTCTTGAAGGCAGGGCAGTTGCAGTCAAAGCTTGCATGTATTGAGTCTATTCCACAGAAGATGGATCTGTGCTTCACTGTAGTGCAAGTTACAGCCGAATGGCTTGAACTTATGCAGTTAGCACAGATACCCTCTGCCTTGCAGTCATGGCTGATGTGGCCATAGTGCTGGCAATTGTTGCAGTGAGTTGGTTCATGTACATCCTTTTGAATTGTGACCTGTTGACCCCCAATGAAGATGTGTTCCCAGATAAGTTCATTTGCCATTTGGGTGTCATTGCAGGTAATCTTGAGTGAGGCAACTGACTGGTTTGGCAAGTGAAGGTTAGTCTGCTTGAGCCAGAGTGCAGAGGTGATAGTGTCAGTTTGGAGGTTGTTCTCCACCTTGATAATGTGCAGGCATAAGATGTTGTCTGGATCAAAGGAGCCAGCATGGGGGACAAACTGCACAATAAGGTTGAACATTTTCTCAATGACTTGCATGTTCTTGCCAAAGAGGTCCTCAAGGAGGTGCCATCCAGTGGACATGTATTCATGGAATCTATGCGCAGAGTCAGTTGTATCAAATTTAGTGAGGTATACACCTGCCCCAAGTGTCTTCAGCCCAATTGCACAGGTGGATGACATGACAAAGTCAACTTCTCCATCCTTGATTTGGTGGATAGTGGTGGCCTTGAGGTTGATGCGACCCAGAAGTTTGTTGAGGTGGTCATGGAGCACAGAGGAGCCAGCAGTGCTGAAGTCCCTGGGTGTATTGTTGTCTCTTGTGTCAAATTGTATCAGAACTGTCCTGGAGTTGTGGAGCTGGCACTGCTGGACGTTGATTCATTCTTGGACAGTCAGGCCATTATCATTTTGGGGCATATGGGCAGGTTGGTAGGGGGATAGAATGGCTGGGGCTGCAGCTGCAATCAACACCCACATGGGGGTCAAGGAAGGAGCAGGGGCAGGGGCAGGGGGGGTATTTGCAAACTTAGATGCCAGAGCATCCAGCAAAGTGGTCACCCCTTTGAGCTTTGTGGAGGTTGTCCTGAGTGTAAGGGTCAACTCTGCACACTTGATGTTGTTGGTGGCAAGGAATTCAGCTGTGGAGCTGAGCTTCTTGACCAACCCTCTGAGTTTGCTTATAGTCCTGGTGGCAACTGTGTCTGCAAGCACATCCAAGACATGGTCCATGATGTTGGTTTTAAGGAGGAAGGTGACCATAAGTGTGACAATCTTGAGCTCTGGGAGCTTAGAGGTCAGTGCAGCTGTGGTGAGGATAGTTACCAGTTTGGCACAATCATAAGGATCAGCTGCTAGTATCCATCCTTGGGGTTCCAGCCACCTTTGAACCTCTTTGACCAATTTGATCAGACCATCCTTGGTGGTCAGAGATGCCAGGTCGGAGTGGGTCAGAAGCAGTCAAGGTCAAATCGGGGTCCCCACAGGAGTGGAACTGCAAGAGGGTGGCCTAGTCATTGCCCTTGTATGTGGGAGAGGCATTGCTGGGCTGTTGGGGCAAGAGAGAGCATGAGTAGTTATTAGATATGAGAATGTGTGCATCTGAAGGAGCTGTGGGTGCAGGAAAAGTGTAAATTACGCTGTCTATGAACTTAGGCTACCAGGACCCCGGAAGGGTAGATGGTAGTTCAAGATCAAGAAGCATCATCCCACCCTCTTCTACTCTTGTCTGACTGCTTTCATGAGTCCATTGATGGACTTAACAGAGGGGTATGTAACAGACTGGACATTATTCTGTGTTTCATTATTTAATTATTATAATATGGTAGCATCATGTGATGCTACTCTTATATTTAGTTATTTTTCCTTGTATAAGGCAGTGTCTTACTTCATACTTTGTAGACAGAATCAACTGGTTTTGTGTTGTGATGTATGAACTGCTACACCTAGAAAACCAGATGCAACTGATGCAATTATCTCTCACCCACTATACAACCAAACTCTCTACCCTCCATCAAACCACAGATTATATCTCCCAATTGCTCCAGGCATTGTTAGAGTGCCTACCCCCTATTTCTGCACCTTTCTCAGTAGTAGAACCAGCCCCAGCCACTTTATTAATTGCTTCTGCAGTTTCAGGAACTCTATAGCTGTAGATTCCATACCCTGCACTCCCAGATATGTACAATGGTGCTTGTTCCAGTGGGTATGTTTCCTCCAGTCCTGCCTCACCTACATCTACCTCAGCAGAGACACCTTTGACTCTGATATGTTGAAGATGGCCTGGATACTGTCATACATGAAGACTGGATATGCCTCTACCTATACATTGCAAGTTTCCTTGTGCCCTGGGAGTCTTGGAAGTTTCCTGGACTGGGCCACTTTCAAAACAGACTTTCAGGTGGAGTTTTTCCTGCCTGACCCTGCCAAAACTGTCACTTTGATGCTAGGTGACAGAGAGCAGTATGGGCAAGGGAAATGAATGCTGAATGAGTACATCAGCTCCTTCTGGGTGCTGATCAACCAAGCTGCCTATCCCAATGGTCTTCAGCTATGCCTCACACTCTGGGATGGTTTGTACCTCATGTTGGTAGAACATATCAACAACCTCATAGAAGGCTGCCCAGATGACAAAAAGATCACTTCATGGTATGAGATAGCCTAGGATTAGTGGGAACTTATGGAGATTCAATGGAAGCTCTGTTGCATGCACTTCACATAGCACCCTGCACTAGTCACCAGCCTCTGGTAGCCAATGCCTGCTTGCCCAACATCTGCCCCTACTCCAGCTATCCCCATGCCATACCCCCTGCCACTGGGCATCCCCATGGACATGAACACAGCCCAACTGCTCTGCACCATGCTGCTACTGTGCTGGAGATGTAGGAAGCCTGGGCACTTTACACAACACTGTCTGTTGGGTCTGGAGGTCCACTACTTCTCTGTAGCAGAGCAGAAGGAACTTCTTCTGCAACTGTTGGCCATGAAAATGCTGCCAGAACTCCATTGCTAGATGAGCCAATGCCAGAGTTGACCCTGGAGGAGATCAGTGCCTGCATGTCACCCCCAGAACTGAAGGAGGATTTTTAGTCAAGCAACAGATGAGGTGTATGCCTCTATCACCAGGTAATAACAGGTTCTCATGTCTGTTGCTAGAAAATGAAATTGCCTTTTCTGATGCCCCTCATTCTGGGTCAGAAGAACCTCAATGTCCCCCTCCAGACATACAAATACCAACTCTGGAGCACCAGCTAAGTCCCCCGATGCTAGCTAGGGTCTGCTAGTGCCACCTTACCTGAGAGTGCCAAATACTCTGACAGTGTGTAGTGACCTCAAGCCCATCTACCAACTCACTGCACCTTGATGTGGAAATAGAGACCATGGACACCCAGCAGACTTGTGGAGTCACCATCCTCCTGGACAGCAGAGTGATGGGGCTCTTTCTAAACTCAGAGTTTGTAAAGTGCCATAATCTGACTATGCAGCCACTTCCCTAGCCCATTCCAATGTTCAACATTGATGGAACATCCAACAAGGCTGGTGCTATAGGCTCTGTGGTCAACCTTGTCCTCTGCTACTGGAACCATGCCAAGCATACCATCTTTACCATCACCAGTCTATGAAAGCAAGACATAATCCTTGTCTTCTTTATTAAGAAGAAAGATGGCTCACTCCAACTGGTTCAGGATTACTAGATTCTCAATGCCATAACTATGAAGAGCTGCTACCCCCTCCCCCTCATCTCCAAGCTCATCAATAACCTCCAGAGTGTGCATTACTTCACTAAACTGGACATCTGGTAGGGCTGTAACAATGTGCATATCCAGGAGGGAGACAAATGGAAGGCTGTCTTCCAGACCAACCAGGGACTGTTTGAACCCCTTGTTATGTTCTTTGGACTCATCAATAACCTGGCCACCTTCTTTTTGCAAAGACCCAGTGGCACCCAATTACCTTCTTGCCTAATAGTATGTCTTCTACAGGTATCAACTGCCAAACCTTTTGGTCTTCCATCACATGCAGTTCATCTTCTATTGCTGACTTCTAGATCTCCTCATAGCTTCAGCATACATTGCTGGCATGTGAGCATCATTGTCAGTTGCTGTGACTGTCAGGAGGGCTAAGTATACATATGCATCTAGGCAACAAAAGCCTTTGGGTCTTTTCCTTGGATCTGCATTGAGCATTGGAGTGCTGTGGGCATTAGCACTGAGTTAAGTACTGGTACCCATGGGTTAAATGCAGGTAAATCATGTTCACTTAGATCAGGGTTGGTGATTAGGGCCTGGGGTTTGTGAAGTGGCACATGTCCTCCAATATGTAGTGCTACTGGTTACCTGGGGTTAAGGATTCCTGATAGTGGTGTAGCATCATCCTTAGGTATAGTATCAGGTGACAACAGATTGTTGATTTCTTCCATGACCATGTGAGTATGATGGCTGGTCCCCTCATCAAAGATAACATCACAGGAAGTAATGATTGTCCTAGATGCTCTGTCAAATAAGCAGTATCCTTTCATGCCCATGTAACCAACTAGTACACACTTGACCAACCTCAGTTTGATTTTGGACTTCACCAATTCCTTTAGGACCTTAACAAATGTCATACATCCAAAAGGGTGTAGGTATGCCATGGTCTGCCTTTTGCCCATCCACTTTTCTTCCAGAATGTCATTGTGGTGAGCTATAGGTAGGCAATTTTGCATATGGATCTGCATTGCTGCTGTGCACCTAAGCCTTTTGATAACTGTCCTGATGGCTCTCTCAATGAATCTGTTTTGCAAGTATGCATATGGGATAACTGGTCTTAGTACAACACTATGCTTCATACCATACTCCTCCCAATGCTCATTGATCCACTCTCTTCTAGTGTCCATATGAGTCATCCACAACTTCTGCCCTATCTGGCACTCTAACTTAGCATGTCAGGCTAAGAATGCAGTAAGAGTGGTAACTGTGTCTTTTTGGCTAAGAAAATATCTAGTAAGTCTGGACATGCATCTATCAGCAAGTAACATCATATATACTGCCCCACCTAGTGACCCCATCAACACCAGGCCCCACAGGTCAATATATATGCAGTTGTCTGGTTTTCTTTTGTCCTCACACTTACCATTATAAGGTCTTGAGGTATGTTCTCCATATATACAATCTTTACACAGTCCCTTAACCTTGAAGTCTCCTTCTATGATCAAGCCATCAACTAGCTTTCTTCTAGCCATGGTTTGTATGGAATCAACCTCTGCATGGCCAAAACAGCAATGCCATCCATCAAGGTCAACTAGTTGATTGATTGGGGTCACAATCATTGCTATTGGTGCAGTCATCTCACCTAGGGCATCAAGTAGGTACATCCCATTTACACCCTTTCTGATGAGAATCTCCCTGCCTTCAGGGTCCCTGAAGACAACCCTCTCTTTGGCAAATATTGTGGAAAATCCTGCTCAGTCAAACTTCCCAATGGACATTAAGTTTTCCACTAGGTCTGGTGTGTGTAGGGCATTTTGAAAGATTAGTTTGATCTTTTTTCCATTTATAATGACCTTCTTTTTGACTGTCCCTTGGCCAACAATGTGGGACACTGCATCCTTTGATGCTGCTTTCCCCTCTCTCAGTACTATAAGTGTCATATACTCAAAAAAGGCTTCTCAGTCTACAAAGCAATGTTTACTTGTGCCCAAGTCTGCAAAGGTTGAGGTGTTAGGTGCTACCTTGGTGATCATGGCCAGGGCATAGATGGCTTGTGGACTGTTATCTATGGTTGTATCAGCCAGATTTGCTGCAGGAGAAGATTTCCCTGCAAGCAATACTAGTGCTTGCTCATAGTTCTGGAAAGTTGCTGAAAACTGTCCTTTTTTTCTGCTGCCTTGCCAGTAACACCTTTTGATGGTGTGTCCAGTACATTTACCATTAGAGCTTGTATACATCAACTTTGGCTTTTGTATTGTTGTGGCTTGTAATACAGTGATGTATGGTGCAGCTGACTTTTGCATCCTCAGACACTTCTAATGTACTAGGAGTCCCAAGATTAAGTCAGCCAACATTTTGGTGGAATATAGGCTAGCTATGACAATGTTCCAGGATTCAGAAAGCAATATCATAATGATGGATCTGAAGGTAGCATCTGGTATGTTCACTCCCTTTTCTGTTGCATCCATCTATTTTGTTTGCAGGTTCAATAGATGGGCTAGCAGGTCTCCTTTATCTATAAATCTCACTTCATGAAGGGCATTCTCTACTCTCATAGTGGCAAGGTCTGACACCATGCTATATGCTTTAGTGAGTGAGTCCCATGCCTGTGCAGCAGTTCTATCCATTTTGATATTAAGGCTAACAGGGCTTTTACAGTTGTATATGATAAGGGCTAGCATCCATGCATCCTAGATGTCCCACTCCTCAAGAGATGGGGCATAGGAGGTTCATAGAGTAGCTTCAGTCATTTTAGTAGTGTCCAGTACAAGGGCTATTTTTACTTCTTCCTCACCCCTCTTTTGTGTTGTAGGTTTAGGTTTTGTGATACTGCCATTGAGATATCCCTTCATCCTACATGCATATGCTGCAATCAGCACTCTGCTTCTGAAATGTATGAAATTCATTCCATTAAAGTGTAGTTCCTCCAGGAATATCAGGGGGCCATTAGATGTAGAGTTGTTGTTAGACATTTTATGTCTCAGTTAGAGTTGTTCTTGTGTTGGAAAAATATATATATATATATATATCTGTTGCACAGGCTTAGCAAAAAAAAAATGGAGTCCATAATCTGTAGATAGATATAAGAAGTAAGTCCCTCAGAGTCACAACACAATATGTAAATAACTATTTATTACCTGTCAACAGATATACAAAGTATACAGGGTCATGTAAGTAAGCTGTAAATAGAATGGTATTGTAATGCAGTTACTGAGCCTTTCACACATGAGACTGTAAGTCAGAACCTATCTATTGATTCTGGCTATAGTTGTGTGAAAAGACTACTTGAGGTTACATAAGTAACCTCATGACTTATATAGTAATTACATAATAAATAATTAGTAATAGTGATAAAGTAATAATACTTGTAATATGTATGATCCATTACATACCCCCCTCATGAGACCATCACAGGTCTCATTGAATAGTTAATCAACAAAAACCAAATGAGACTATAGTGGGTCTCATCAAGAAAAATAAAAATAAAATAAGACACAGGATATAGGGTGGGAGATAGCATCCTGCCCATTTTGCAAGTTCTTCTCTAGCCACTGAGGTTTTTCTCTAGCAGATTACAGAAGTTTGCTAGTAGAGACTCCATAATATTGCAACTTGAAGGGACCTATGAAAGTCCCTTCCCATCCATCCAGGAATACTGTAGAGGCCACATTATGTGGCCTCTGTATCCATCTGGTCTTGTGCAGATTCCACTACAGCTATTACTTCATCCCATCCCATGGCTTCAGTGTTGACCAAAGTAAGTTGATCCAAGGCAACAGGGTGATCTGTCACCTTGGCTGGGTGCCTAGAGACTGCAGCATTGGCTGCAGTCTTGCTAGGCCCTGTCTCAGGGTGTGGGTCTGAAGTGACAACAGTGGTATCAACATCATCAGACTTTTTGGTAGTGGTTGGAGGCACTGGAAGTGTCTCCATCTACACAGTACCAGGATCTGGTACAGGCATAGGGGAGGAGGCTTTGGATGCAGTCTCCTTCAGTGGATCTGGTTGCATGAGGGACTTGTCAGGTCCCTTTGGTGGAATTATAGTCATCACCAAAGATGGTGGTGCCAGAATAATGCAAACAGCCACCACTGGGCAATTGGCCAGGTATCTGAACCTGGCATCTTTGCCATACCAAAGCCACTCTCAATCTGAAAGTGGCTGGAGGTCCTTGGCCTTCAAGAGTTGAATGAGAACATGGCAGCATTCTCAATTGTCAGGGGTGGACTTGTACCACCCATCACACCCAGGCAAGGTTCCTGGAGGTCCATAGAGCTCCAAGTGTCAATGCCTATCATTGTCAACACTTGCAAAGAGGTTGGTACAAAGACCAC
>JABCKS010025208.1:0-22015 GCA_018851325.1 Termitomyces sp. DKA19 | reverse complement strand
TCTTTTTGGGCTACATTACTTACAAACAGTATAAATACCCCTTGTACATACCTAGAAAAACAACAAAGAACCAGCCATAGCAGCCTCAAGTACTTGCCCCTCAGTATCTCAGAACTCCCTCTCATTCACCCTTACTCTCATTAACAGCTTAACAACAAGCCTTAGTGAACTTGTCATCAATTCAGCGTGGTACCAAGTATGGGTGCCCTTTGTGTGTTTTGGGCCTTAGCAATGTTAGTGACTACAGCTAGTGACAATTCTTGTGTGTTCCCAGTTTATTCAATACTTTCTTAGCAGTTATTTGCCTAGCAACGTATTCTTAATTCCTTTCCCACTTAGCAACTACTGTTTACCTTACCAACATTGCCATCACATACCCCTTTACCTTCCTTCCCAACTCCTTTTTGTACTTAGCAACCTTTGCTAACCTCTTGTTCTCTGGGACAATTACCGACTTGCCCCCACCCATTTCCTATTGCCAGCTACTCTATCTGGTTGCCAGTGCATTCTAAGTACTCCCTTCTGGTTTTCTTCTGCATGGCAGCAAGGTGGCATAGGAGTACATCAACTTTAAGAATGGCACAAAACTCAAGCTCCAGATGCTTATTATCTGGCTATATGAATCTGCCCCTCTACTCCTGGGCCTTCTATGGTTGTAATCCACCAACCCCTGCATTAACTGGTGGACCCTCACCATAGCCTTAGATCATCCAGACCCCTCTGCCATCTCTTTCTTCCTCCCCTCTGACTTGGATCTAATGAATTCTGGGAGCCTCAGCAATTTGCATTCTACCTCAGCATGCTCATTCATTGTCAATATCACTCTTCAATCTATGAACACCACCCATGCCACACTCCTCAACAGCAGGGCCATAGGAACCTTCATCAGTAAGGAGCTGGGTCTCCCAGGTAAGGCATTAGATGCTCCAGTTGAGTTGCAACTCTTTGATGGTTACCTGACACCTTCTAGAACAATCTCCCATCATCACATTGACAGCATCTGCCTCTTGAATGGCCTAGAATTCTCTGTAACCTCTAGATCACCCAGCTGCACTCTGTCACCCCAATCATCCTTAGGTTACCCTGGTTATACCAGGCCAACTCTGATATTGACTGGAGCTAACTGAGCATGACATTTGATAGCAAAGGTGCTCAGCAAGCTGCTAGAATATTGCTCTGACCTTAATGCTTCCCTACAATTAAAGACAAACCCAACCCTGACTATCCTCCATCCTAAACTCCAAGTTCCCTCTCCAGCCCTTACTGCAGGACCTTAGAGGGGAGGAAGGGAACTATGACATTGAAAAACCCTATCTTCCAAGAAACAACAATGCTAATGCCAGCACTTCCCCCCACCCTCCTACTACACTACCTCCTATGACCACACCTCCTTCCACAACTTCCCCTCCCAAAAGCTTTCCCCAACCCCTGCCTCCAAACTTTTTCCTACCCAACATTCTCTGCAATAAGTTTAGAGGGCTAACTCCCCCCCAAACTGCTTCCTCTAATCCAAGAAACACTTGAGCCCTGAATGAGAAGACTCCTGGTGATGTGCTCCTATACTGCTTAGCTGCCATATAGGAAACCAAAAGGAAACCTATGAGTGCATTGGCAACCAGATAGGGTAGCTGGCAGTAGGAAAGGGGGTTGAGGGCAAGTTGGTAAATGTCCCAGAGAACATGAGCTGAAAGATGGTAATAAAAAAGGGAGTGCAAGTAAGGAATGTCACTAACACTAGCCTAAGTTGCTAGATGCTAACAAAGTGTTGCTAAGTTACTAAGTGATGGAAAGGGAATTGGGTGAAGGTTAAAGAATTGCTAAGATAGTGGGGAAGAGGAGTCACTAAGAATAAAAGAGGACTATGCAATAGAAAGTGGAGAGGTTGGTAAGGTAAGCAAATATTGCTAAGGTCTAAAAAGGGAAGTGTAAAGGGGGGCAGGGGGGGTAAAAGACAATAAGTTACTAAGAGTGTTGCTAAGGTCTGTAAGGGCCTAGCAACAAAGAGGTGATGGGAGGGAGGCAAGAATGTGAGCAAAGATGTTAAGGGACTAAAACAAATACAAAGACTAGTTGCTAGCCATAGTCACTAGCATTGCTAAAACACTCAAACACTTTAGACACCCATACTTGGTGCCACACTAAATCAAGGATGAGTTTGCTAAGACTTTTCACAACAATGACAAAGAAAACCAGAAATGAACTCTGAAGCTGAGGGAGGTACTGAGGGGAAGTACTTTGAAGCTTTGTTGAGCAGTGGTATGCTTTCTTTTTCATGTTGAACTAGGTATGTACAGGGAGTATTTATACTGTTGTAAGTAATATAAGCAAGAAAGGAAATATTGTTGCTAAAGGTAACAGCATCTGTCAAGATGTTTAAAAATTTATACTGATGTCAAGATGGTAACCAGCTGTAAATATGTGATGTCAGAAGTGCATAAAATGTGTCAAATAGAAAATAAATGTGCATCTTAAATGGAAAATGAACAAGCATACTATATATCAGTATCTGAATCATAGACACCATTGAGGTATGTTTATAATCAAGAAAAATGAAGGGTCCAAGAAGTCACATGTCCATGTTATATATGTTTTCTTTTGAAAGTGTTATATTGCTAAGAGTTTTTGCTAGCAATTATTGCTAAGAAGAGTTTTTGGCCTGGTTGTTCTAGATCCTGGGCCTAGATTCTACATGATGAAGCTTGTGATTCCAGAAGTCTTGTGGTCAGTAAGGTCTTATGCAAAAGGCTACTTTGTTCCAGGCCTCAGGTCTAGACCCTATGTGACTTGCTCTTAACTTGTAAATAAGAATTGATGAAATAACAAACAATATGCCAGTCTTGTGCTGTGTCCTCAAGTCATGTGCTGTCAAGATAAGATAGGCAGAGATGTTAGTAACTGTACTCAGCAACAGATGAGTCTTATCATCCTTCCCTATGCTGAAATCTTAACTGTCCCCAGTCAAATCTCATGATTACTCATATAGTCCATGTATAGGAAAGAGTAAGTGCATAAAAGATCAGCACTTAGCTGGACTCCAGCAAGTTCTTCACCTCCATTTACATCCTCCTATCTTTTCTCTACCCAATTGCTATGGCCTCAACAATTGCCAAACAACTTGAGAAGAAAGCTATGGCTGAGGCCTTCCTGCAGTGGGCCAGTCATATCTTAGTGACAGCTCATGATAAACTGGTGACAAATCCTCATGTAGTGGTCACCACTATTTTTAAGACATGGTTATACTGGTTCAAGACTGCTGGAAGTAGGCTAGAGTAGGATGAGTTGGAGGCAGTTGACAAAGAGTGTTGAGCACTATATGAGAGGTATAAGAGGGAGGAATGAGTTTGTGAGTATGACAAACATTTTGTAAGTTCCTTCCTTTTATTTCTTACTGGCTCTACTAATGTTTTTGCTAGGCACCTCCCCTACTTTCCCTCAAGTATTTGCTTGAGAACTTGGAGGTCAAAATGTTGGTAAGTGATAAGTGGTGTTGCTTGGACTAGCAACATTGCTAAGGTAACTTCTAGTTGTTTGATGAACTTCCTCCTGATGATCAATCTTTCTTCTAGCATCCTCCATACAAACTGGCAATAGTGATGGGAATGGGGTACAGTGAGTGTTATAGAGACATTGAGGCTGGACCCTCAACTCCTAAGCATGCAGCTAGCAACATTGTTAGGGAGTCAGCAACATTGCCAAGGGTAGCAAAGAGGAGGAAGAATTTGAAGTAAGTCATTATTTGTTGCTAATGCTTACCAACCATCACTGATCTTTCCATAGAAACCTTTCCAAGACTCTTTTACTAACAAGAAGCTGGTAGGGTTACTTTGCTGGTGAAAGGAGTCAACTATGGTGGATATGGGGATGGAGGTGGGCATTATCCTTGAGAAGGCTAAGGGGAAGTCCACAGTGTTGCCAGGGGAGCAATAAGCATTTAAAGAGGTACAAAGGGTAGTAAGTTCCTAGCATCTGTTGCTAAGTAATTGCTAACTATTTCTGTAGTGTGACAACTGCTGAGCTGACAATGACTCTGAGGGTTGTTGATACTCCACAAGTGCCCAACTCTGTTACAAATGTGACAGCACCAAGAAAGGCTGTTGGGAGTTGAGAAGGGTGGTTTGTTGCTAAGATAGCAATGTGTGCAGCTTTGGTTAGGCAGGCAAGAGAGTTTATAAGAAGGCAGAGGGAGTCAGTGGCTGTAGAGCTACCAATCCAGATCAGCATTTGAGCTTGAATCTGCTGATTGGACAGGATGAGACAACAGTGGGGAGAAGCAAGGTCATTGAGGGCAAGTGACCACAGAAGAGCTGGAGGGAACTTGTTAGCAAGGCAAGCAGTAGCAACAAAGAAAAGGACAACAGTGATGATAAGTCCCTTGCTCAGACCAGGCAACCCAAGATTGTCACTAGCAAGGGGCCTGAACTCCAGGATGTGGAGATGAGAGAATCAACACCAGTAGTGACCAGTGTTGTGTTAGTAACAAAGAAGCTGGAGAAGGTTGTGGTTGAGGTAGTGGGGACAGAAGCAAGGGCAGCAGTTCCAGATGTAGGGCAGAGGGAGGATGAGGTACCAGGAATGGTGGAGATGGAAGCTGGAGAGGGTGAAGAGCAGGAGGCAGTGGAAGAGACTATTAAGGTTGAGGTCCTGGTAAGTGTAAAGTTCTTTCTGTTGTTTATCCATTGGCTAACAATAATTACTAGGTACTTTGTATGCCTGCCCCTCACTGACAGATAGGTGACAATAAGCTAATATGGCTAAGGGAAGACCTGGCTTTACTAGAACTGTTAATGCCTACCTATCTGCTGAGGGGGTATGAGGAGAGGGCTGCTATAATTAAGCAACAATTCCAGTGGAAGCTCAATGTCACCAAGGCAGAACTATTGGAGGCTTGGGCAATATGCAGTCACTAAGCAATCTGTAGCAACACTGGTGGGGTATCAAGAGGATTGTCAGGCTTTCTTGGCCTGGCAGGAGGAGAATAGGATCAAGGAAGGAAGAGGCCAAGGGGATGAGGCAAACATCCTCAAGGACATTTGATAAGGGAATCATAAAGGTGCTCAGAAGGATACTGTAGCACAGGTAGCACAGATCCCTCAGGCCCAACATGCCAGTGAAGCTAAATTGGTACATGCTGAGGAGTGGGGTTTTCTAAATGGGCTGCTGACCTTCTGGGAATATATCTATATGCCTAACATCCCTGAATCCTGATGGCATATTGTGGAGCAGCATCATAATTCTCAGATGGCAGGGCATCCTGACAGGTGGAGAACATTAGAACTGGTGTCTTAAAATTATTAGTGGCCTCAGATGTCTAGATACATTGGCACTTATACTAGCACCTGTGACCTCTACCTTCACACTAAACCTCATCACAGGCACCCATGGGCCAACTCCACCCTGTCTCAATTTCTGCTGGCTACTGGAGCATTGCCTCAGTAGACTTTATTGTCAAACTCCTAAATACTTACAGATATGATGTAGTTATGGTGCTAGTAGATCTCTATAGGAAGTGAGCTCATTTCATCCCTACTCATACCACTTGCTCAGCTCTAGAAGCTGTCAGTCTGTATTGGAAGAATGTCTGAAAGCTCTATAGTCTCTCAAATAGGTATGTCTCAGATCAAGGCCCTCAGTTTGTGGCAGAATTCACCTGAGAGCTGTACCATGTGCCAGAGATGAAGCTCCACACAATTACAGCCTATCATCCTCAGTCAGATAGAATAGACCAAGTGTGTGAACCAGGGACTGAAACAGTCCTTGTGACTGTTCTGTAATGAGAAGCAGGATGACTGAGATGAGCTCCTACCAGATGCTGAATTTCCACATATGGGCTTTAAGCCCCAAGCACAACCTTCTGAGAATGTCTCTGTAAATAAGTTTGTAGATAGGATAAAGAGAGTATAGGAGGAAGCAAAGGCAGTGTTAGCAAAAGCAAAGGAGGACATGGCATGGTATTATAATTGACAATAGACACCAGCCCCTAGATACAAGCCTGGAGATTGTTTCTATCTGGACAACTTAGATATAAAGATAACATGACCTCACAGAAGCTGTCCCATTGTTACCTGAGGCCATTCAATGTGGAAAGACAGATAGGGCCATTACCCTATTGGCTGAAGCCTCCTACAAGTGTACATCAACTGCAAATTGACTCTAGAGCTTCTAATAAAGACACTACATAACACTAAGTCTAGAGTCTGATCTCAAAAGTGGAAGTTTATCTTAATTGGCCTTGATCTCCAGCTGCCTAAGGCATAGTAGCCATTCCAAAATAGCACTATCAGATAGCCCTAACTACCTATCATCTAAGGATAGAAGGATGGAGATATATGGATAGCTCAAGGGAAACAAGAATGGGGTCTGACTTGGACAGGTCCTCTGACATTACTCCCCCTCTAGAGTGCAGCATCTTGATACACCAAATGGAAGAAGTTACAGATTGCTTGATCTGCCACAGAGATGGGATATATGCCTTAAATGGCCTTTGGGGCATTGGATTGTCTGCAGTAGAAGTCCTGAATCAGAGCTGTTTGAAAGTACTTGTCACCAAAAGATAGAAGAATGGAGATGTGAAAATGGCCTTGGAATGAGAGAAACAAGAATGGGGTCTGGCCTGAATAGTTCTCTGATAATATGTTCTTTCAGATCTGAAAAAAATTTCTTGAGGGCTAGATACTTAAAGGATTGAGTAGAGCAATATATTAGAGAGCAATAATCACACTTGTCAGGGTGTTATATATGGTTTGGAGGCTAGATGCTTGATAATAGAAGATTCAAAAAAAAACTGCAACTTTTATCTCCACAACTGATAAAGGACAGGAGTACAAGAAAAAACTGATGAGGAGTACATTTATAGACATAGACTGCATTTTCTAGAAACCAACAATGCTATAGAAAGTATCCAAAGATAGGCCTTTTACAAACTCTAACATCTATATTAGATGAGTTTGTAATTCAGAGAAACCTACAATGACACTGCTGCAGAAAAATATTGGAAAGTATCTGCAGACAATAGAGGATTAGAAAAGATTTATCATGCCTCACCTTCAAGATGTTTAAAGGCTGCATAGAGAGCTTCTATATATCACACTAGTTCACCTCAATAGTTGTGTCTATCTAGTGAGGCTAGAGGCCATATTATCAGGAGCTATGAATTGTTTGCTTTCTCATAGACATTTGGTTGTAAGAGGTATTATTGAACCTTAGCTAATAGAAGGAAATTATTACAGCTGTTAACTCAGTTCATGTATAATAGACTGTATTTGATATTATATACCTATTACAGCCATAAACTAGATGTGTTTATAAATATGTATGAGTATGTCTTCTAGTAAGCATAAGACTCAGTATCCACTTCAGTCTATATATTATTAATCAAAATCTAATATGTTATATGTACTATCTAGCTACTTACACCTTGAGATTTTCTATCTGTTGTATTATATATAGCTCATCTCCAATACCTCTGTCAAACCAGTAGAGGTGTTACTCCTTACTGAGTCAAAGCTCTTTATAGACTGTTGAGTGTAGGGTTGAGTAACACTTTTGTGGAAAAGTTGGCCATGTTGTCCTTGCTTGGCATTCTGTACTTAGAAATGCCACTCTGTGTAATATGGTGAATTGTGTAAGCATGAGAGGACTTAGGAATCTTTTGAGAAAACTTGTCTACAAAGTAGCAGATTCAAGGAGGTAATCTGATTGAATCTATATGAGTTTTGATTTTGCATATGTGACAATTCTAGTTCATGGCATGATATTGCAGATTTGAAGCCTGGCAGGGAAAAATCTGGCAAAATTTGGAAGAACTTGGAAATGAAATTTTTGAGCAATTCAAAGCAATTTAATTCCCTATTATTATTAAGCCATATGACACATTTCAACATAAATTTACAAATCAAATTGCTATACAATGATAGTTTGAAAATTTATAACACTGCCTTCAATATTCCTCAAAGCCTGAGATATAGCTCTATCAATAATTTGACTATGTTTGATGGACTGTCCTGGTTGCCACTTCATGTCTATCTTCTACTTATGGTGGTGAACTATTAGAATCTTTCTCTTATTAGGATTTAACAGCTCACAGGTTTCTTAGGTTCCACTAATTCAGATAAAGAGAGTAATGTAGATACAGATAGCACAGGTCCTAAGTAAGAAGTTCCATATTTATATGCATACCCCTGTTCAATGTCATCTCCAACCATACCTTTATTGATGATGATGTTCTTCAAAAGTTTCTGACTCTTGCTATGACATAGTGGAATATTTTGCATTCTGTAAAGCTGAAAACTTTTTTTTGCAAAGGTACCTATTCTCAAAATTCAGATTCCAGTCAGTCAAGTATTTCAATAGACTCTATATGTAATGTTTTTAGCTGTAGTCTGGTCTATAAAGGTCTATGAAGTTACTGTTGCATGACATTGACTCAAAAAGTAAAAGTAAAAAACAAAAGAACAAAAAGAGAAAAAGAAAGATATTCTCTTTTAAATTTTCTTGAGAGCTTCCTGGGTCCTAAGTATGTGATGTATGTCAAGGAACATCTTTATGACCAAGGCATCACAGATTTTACTAACAGATCTTACTATTATTCAACACACTGCTAGTGCTGTAATCTGTTTACAAGGGGAAAAAATAAAAGAGATGTGTCATGCCATTTCAAATAATTCTATTTCTCATAGAAAAAGGCTTTGTACAATGAAATAAATCTTTTCCATAATGTCAAGTGGCAAATGAAATGGCATAACACATTTCTTTGACCCTTTTCCTTTTTGAAACAGATCAGGTGTGGTACTCCATTTCGAAAGCTAAGCATAATCTATACACAGGAACCAGCAGAGACTACATACTTTGGCTGTTATATTTGGTGGTCTATACTCAATCTATAGTATAAAAATTTAGAACTTCTGAAAGGGTTTTTAGCCTGTATTGCTGGCTGCCAACAATGTATTCTCTGAAATGAGTGAAGAAACTTGTGATTACATTCCCAGTGCACATATTTCAAGGGTAAAAGGCATTAGACAATGGAAAATGTCTTTTTCCATGACAAAAAGCTGACAAAAAATGGCATAATAGGTTTCTTTCACACTCTTTACATTGGAAACATCTTTTAGCACTTGAAGTGCTGAAAAACGACTGTTCTAATTGCTAGTTGTAGGCCTACAGGGCACATGATACTCTGAACAGAGCTCAACTGCTGATTGATATTCCGCAACCTATGCTCAGCACGTACCGAAGAAATTTCAACCTCTGGTACAATCGTGCGTGTGCTACGCGGTTCATGTGCGTTTGCCTTTTTGTTTCTCGTTGTATTGTCAATAGCAACAAAACAAGTCTTGTTTTCCGTTCGTTTGTTCTATGCGTGTCCTTATATTTGTGTTCTTGTTCAATGACGCCAAGGCTTTAGTTGGACCCACACAGATACAACACTACTTCTCTAAGCTCTATCGTACCCAGGGCAAAAATGGAAAGTCGTTTTGTATTCCGAACCGTATAAATAGAGTGGGCGAAGCAGGAAGGGAAAAACTATAACTTTATCCTAATTGTGACAGCACAATTCGTGAAGCTATTATCTTCCTAGTTCAAAAGTCGGTGGTCATCGATAATTCTTCATTATGCATTTTTTTTTTATCTAATTCGTAGAAGTCCATGTCGTTGTATAATATCGACCCTCTGCGACATCTGATGAATGGCTTGAAATCCATGTCATGCTTCAATATCGATCCTCCAGGCCGTGATTATTTCTCACTTCTCCTGAAGAACTTTTCCCAAGAACATCCTATGGTACTTCTAGCTGCATCCCTTCTTGCTTTCATTGCATTCCGTGGGGTACCACTGTCAGTTATACTCAGTCTTATGAGGAGAAGTACTAATCCAATTGTTCAAAGGGAACGGTCATGGGCCGTAGCCCGACATTCAAAACAAGGAAACAAACAATCGTGGGTACCAAAACGCCAAAATGATCTTGAAAGAGCGGTTTTTAAACAGGAGAAAATCCTGGGCGATTTGATAAAAGCCAACTCATTGGATTCACAAGAGCGTCATTGTCAGCACCTTGAATTTATAAAGCGAACTGAGGAGAAGTTTGCGGAGAAAGAAACACTTCGTGCCCAGGTGATCGACGCTGATATCGAGACATTGTCTGCTTCGGGTTCCTTCGTCAGAAATATAGACGAGGAACAGGAACATCGGCGCGAAGGCAGGAGACTCTGCAGCGACGTATTTCACAAGCAGTATTCACATTGGAAGTCTCAGCTGCGGAACGTATCCCGAGCCCAAAAAGATCATCTTGCGAAGGATGAGGAAAAATTGTTCAAGAAGGTTGAAGAGATTGAAGACATTCTAGGCGACAGGGTCGCCTTATGCATCAATCTCATGGAAAAGGTCAAGCATGGTTCTTACTGGTGGCGATATTATTTCGACGTATGCTATCGATTTTTTCCACAACTGAGGTTCCAAGTTGATTTATTTCAGCACGGTAAATCTGATGGTTACATTTTCCTTGGCGAGAAGGGTGAACAGGAGGTATGTGGTTCGCCAACTCTGTCGTGCTCATTTTCATCTCCATGGTCTATTCATCCAGAATCGTATAGCCGGTCCGGATCGGGAGACTGCACCTGAAGAGTTTCCTGCCGGGGTGAGCTCGAATCTCTTGTTTTACGGCCTGTCTGAATCTAAGCTCAATCTACCAGGTACGGCCAAACAGAGTGCAAATACCTGTCTATTCCTCTTCAGTTATAGATGGAGGGATGCCAGTATCTAGTGACTCCAGAGTTAACATGTTCTTGGACAGTGTAAGGAAAAGAATCGCTTTTTGCGAATTGGTTGACTTATCAAACTTCATCAATAGAACTCTGTTGACTCAGTCCACCAACCGCTTAGAAAAGCTTCCGTGCACTCGGAGTTCACAGAGTCGGTGAGTCCGCCTCAACCCAACGAGAGACCAATTTCTAGAGGGATCTTGCATTACAGAGCAGCGCGGCCGTGGATGATGACGAAGAGGACGGAGTCCAGACGCAAGTGCAAGAATCAGACCAGCTGTCCATATTCAAAGAAGATGACCATCAAACAGCATCCATCCCCAGAGAAATTACAACCACCCAGGCAAGGAATTGGATGGATGCGCGTTTCAGAAGGACGCTCGACTCGGCTCAATTCGCCGAGGAACAGCGCGACGATCTCTTCCAGAAGATGCATGTGCACCTCAAGAGCAAATTCAAAACGAATCGTCACAATGAGCATCAGAAGATAAAAAGCACGCTTATCCCTGAGAGTGCGGAACAAGATCAGCAGTTTCGTGACGATATGGAGAGACATAAGAGGCAATTCCAGAATCTGCTGAAGAAATACTCAGGGTCCAAGTCAGGATTAACTCCATGGGATCGAATGAACATTCAGGTTGCCACGGATACGATGGGCAACCTAGGTTCTCGCTACAGAGTCCTTCTTGATACGGCTCTAGAGCGTCATAGACGTGATTTCAAAGAATACATGCAAGAAATCGAACGTAATATGGCGTTACTTACGCCGGTGGCTCCTAAGAAAACAATGAGAGGGCGTCTAGTGAATGCACTTTGGCGGCTGTTCTGGTTCGAGGAGTCGGACGGTGAAAACGACGAATCCGAAAGCGCGATTACCGTTCCGGGCCCCGCAGCACCTGCAGCTGTCGCGAATGACGAAAAACGCAGTGAAGATCAAGTAGACAAGTCGGATCGACCGAATGGTGAGCAGGGATCTCGCGTTGCGAACGACGACGTTCCGATTATGGGTTCTCCTGCAACATTTTCAGATGCCGCAGATGATGGCCATGACTCTGTTGACGAAGGGCACAATGGGACACATGAAGATCGTGTTGAAGCGCTTGCTGAGGACAGGAAGACGGGACCTAGGCATGATGAGCAGGCCAGGCGAATCTTGCAATGGCAGGGGAAAGTCAGGAAGAACTCGGATGATTTGACACGCCGACCCAAGTCAAAGGATGTCAAAGCTCAAACATCTCGTGCAGATATTTACGTTAAGAACGACGTAGCAGTGCCGCTGGTCGGGAAATGCAGGAGGCTTGACGAGGATCTGTCGCTTGTTTGGGACATTGGACGGCCAGTACGAAACCTTGGCCACGAAGAACGTGCATCCACATCCAATGAGGATGATGACCCTCGTCCGGAATTCCAGGATTACAGGCGAAACCTCACGTCTAATCTGGGCCGTACACTCATCGATATGTTCCTTATTTTCCGATGGGGTTTCGTTGAGACGCTGAGTATCTTTTTCACGGTGCTGTACGAGCTCTACGTGCAGTGGCATTACCTGGGATGCTTGAACATGCAAACAAGATGGTTCGAGGAGGACGCGAATTCGTGGGTAATTGCTTTGCGGGACAAGCATCAGGCGTTCCACAAGGCACAGGCGGAGAGAGAACGAGTGATCAAGAACAGGCTCTTGAAGGAAGAGGAGGAATTCCAGTCTCAACGCGGGTATACGACGACGAAGGAGGATTCTATAAGAAGAGAGATTTTCCAGGAAGCTCAGGATGCAAGGGAGGAGCACTTTAAGACGTATCTACGTACGCAACGGAGAGAATGTGTGGATGCACCTCGGCTGAGAAAGCGGCAGTTTGAGGAGTGGAAGGGGCACCTTATGAAGAAAATAAGTGAAGAATGTCTTGAGGCTCTTGAACGATTCAAGAAGGAGGACGCCAAGCGCCGCGACGAGTTTACTGCACTAGCTGGGATCAAGGTGAACTGATTTTACAATTGAAGCGACCAGTCCTAAAATTTCCAATATGGATTTATGGGTAATAATGTGTGTTTAACATATTGTAACGACTTAATAGTATATATGACTACATAATTTTTTTCATGCTTGAAATTCTTTGACAAAATTTGCAAAGACGACCGTTCAAGGTTCAATTGTACATAGTGACGTATCACCACACTAAGCCAAGGCCGACGGTCGACCCCCAAGTGGTCATGTATATAAGGCTGTTGGTATACTAGAATCTTCAAAGACTGAACATCTCGACTGGTAGGTTTTGACATTGCTCCAGCACGCCGCAAAATTGATTATGAGTCAACCTTCACTATCAGGACCCAGTTTTCTGCATAAACAGAATCAGCCTGTAGAGTTCAAAGAAGGGACACAACTATCCATCAAACATTTTAGCAACGCCCGGACTGTTCATTTGGTACATGATTGCAATGCAAAGTGATGCGATTGAAGCAGGCAGTCAAATCAAAATGCCGGCAGCAACCGTCTTTTGCAGGCCACAGTTTCGGGTTGTACGCACGGACAAGAACAAGGACCTGCTCAAGAAAGGCGCGAGGCAATGACGAATACGTATAGCTTCATCTACGCGCTCTCGCCTTGGCCTTCAAGCAAGCGATCGTACGGGCCATTGGCGTTCATCGGAGATGAGAATTGCAAAGGAAATGCTTTGGATCGGTAGAATAATGAATATGACATTACTGCTCGAAATTGACTACGATTTAAACCTCACTATGAGGACTCTGTTTCCTGGATAAATTTGACATCAGGCATACGACTGAGAGCTGGCTTCAAAAGAGACGCACGCCTCCTTCATACACTGGTGGCAGGCCGGACTATTCATATAAAAAATGAACGCAACGAACGGCGGCACAAAACTACTTGCCACTACTGGCATCAGAATTGCCGCCACCAACGTCCCCTCCAACCATAACCCCAAAGCAATATGTGTGAACGAGCACAAACACCCCCCGAGAAAACAGGCGATACAATGGCGCAGCATAAAGCCCCAGCCCCTCGCAATCCCAAACGCACGCAGCACATACGTCTCGCTCTGACTTTCGATCAGGCGGGTGTTGAGCTCGTCGATGTCCTCTACGCGCCTGTAGAACACTTTGCGCGGGTAGCTGTGGGGACAAGAGACGTATACTTGGCGTGCGGTAGTAGGGAGGGAGGCGACGGCAATGAGAAGGAGGATTGTGGAAAGGGTGGCGCCGAGGTTGAGGATGAGACCGGAGTAGCCGAAGAAGCGTAGGGCGGTGGAGATGGCATGGGTAGTGGAGGTGGGCGAGGGGAGGTTAGAGATAAGTTGGGCTTCGATGCCGGCTAAGAGGGCGGTCTGGGAGCATGTACAAGTGGTTGAGAGAGTGAGTTGTAGCTAAGTAGGATCGAAAACCACACTTACGACCACTGCGACGGCTTGGAGTCGAGGGATCCACGACTCCACGACTCCTTTTGGAGTTTGTGGGAGTTCATCTGAGGGTGTAGGCTAAGTACACTGAGCATAACTTTGCCATGACTTGCTTACAATCCCATGGACGCAGACTAACTTGAGCTACCTGGGTCATTTTGGAGTCAGTTCTTGTACGTAGACACAGCAATGACCACAGCACTGAGGCCTATGGAGCTGATGGTGCATGTGAAGTTATCATATCAAACACGGCGACCGTCGGCCCGTTACAGCACCATCGATATCAAGAGATGACGGTGATACTTGTGATGAGGAGCGGACTGAGACTACGGCGCATTGCCTGCCTCTACGGACGAAGGAATACGTGTAATTACATAAACAACCATGGACACGTGGGTGTCACAGTACTCAGCAAATAAAAATTGCCGGAGAAGTCCTTGAAGACAAACCGGTCTGTATCCGTATTGTGTTGTTGTTTGGGCGTGAAAAAGTCGTCTGAGACCAGAGGATTTCGGACCAGGGCTTGTCGAGTGTCTATTAAAACAGTATTGTTCTTCAATAGTAGAACAAGGTCAGTTACTACTCAATTTGTAACTTAAATGTGCCCTTACCAAGGGTCCTGCAACAGGCCCCAGGAAGCTCCTGCCAACCCTTGTCCATAATTTTCCCAAAATATGGCTTCATCCCCTATAATGGACAATATATATCCAAAAAAGGAAAGTCTCATTAATTTCAACTCTTTTCCTGTGCACAGAAATGCCACCTTTATATGCTGAGCTACATTGGCACAACAAAAAAGTACCTCTAGATACAGTACATAATAAGTGATTTAGATGTTGTTTTACCTGGAATTTCGATTTTATAACATGTGCCTTGGCAAGAATTAGTTTCAGCTTAGCACAATGCAAAGTATTCCACTGTGCTACTGCAAGAGGTGTCAGAGACCTGCAAAGAACATCATTGCCAACAAGGACATGGAGCCCAAGGTTAAAATTGACATTTTTTATATGGGCATATATATGGAGGATGGGGCTAGGGGCTATTGTAGAATGATCTGGATCCAATATGGATGAGTATTCTCAAGTAACAATTAACTATGCAAATAATCTTCATAAACTCCTCTCAGATCCCCACCTGGCCCAGACAAAGTTCTGCCCATGAAGAACATGTCAAGACCAGAGGAGAGGAGGAAGTAGAGAAGCAGAGAGGTTTTGGAAGAGCTTTTTGTCCTGAGAGTGCAAGAACAGATAGAATAGGTAGAATTATGCTAGTTACAAACTTAAGACTACCAAGTATATCAAGGGGAAAATAGTGGTTTAAGATCAAGGAGTGCCTCTGTGAGTTGCTTTACAACAATCCATAACTTGAAAAAACTGATCAAGAAAACACCTAATGTACCAGCAGAGTGGTAGAATCATTACTAGCTAAAACTTATAGATTGTTCCCTTGCACTAGTATTGTTGAAAGGCTCAAGGCAGAGATAAAAGCTTCTGGTCACTCCAATTGCTACAAAAAGGGTATTTTTTGATTCATTTTCCAGACCCTTGCTTTTTTACACAAGAAAAGTCTAGAGATTGGTCACTAACTGAGCTTTATCAGCTGCTTAAATTTGTTTAGCTTCATGACTGCCTTCCTGATCATCCTGGACTATTTTCAATGTAAAAAATACAATAGATGACTTGTTTGCCATGGTATGTATTTAAGGTTTCTAAATTACTTGACACTCTTAAGCAAACCTTGTTTTGTTCCATGGATATGAGTATGAAATAACAAACCCATTGCATAGCATGTTGAAGATCTTCATGTCAATTATTTCCTTTTCACTACTTGATTTTTAATAAACATTGAGTCAATGATTTTGAATGTGAAATATTGTATCAAGGAATAGATCCAGATATTCTTGCTCAACTTCTACATTATAGTCAAAAGTCTTTTCCAAGTAGATATGAACTTTGGTCTCAATATCTCTATTTTAAACTGGTATATAATGATCAGCATATCTTATAATATGAGGTGCTATTGACACAAAGTCTATGGCTGTAATGCACAGTTTATATACCAGCCAATTTTAATCCAAGTCATGTGTATCACTGCTTGGTGAGATGTGTCATCTCATCATCATACTTAATGTGAATCAAGTTATCTAGCACCATATACATTAATTGTCAGACTGACTCTTTCTATTCCATTCCCAGCCTTTGTTAATAAAGATTGTTATGCAGGAACTTGCCCATTGTACTTATAGTGTAAGGCAATTTATGTAGACTAGATACAAGCACACTGCATTTATCTTGATAAAATCATAGCTTCATTTCAAAGTGAAATTTTGAAAGAAGACTACACATTCAAAGTCTGAACAATTTTGTCAATTCTGTTTGTATCAGCTCATCAAATGGTCTAGTTACTCAAAAATATGGAGCAACTTTCAGAAGAGCCTTTGTACAATGGTATAAACACCACTTTCAATGAATGGAAATGAGCTTGTGGACAGGCTCTCACTCTAAGAACAATGGAAAGTATGAAGAAATTGCAAAAGGACTGAAAGCCCATGACTAGCTGAGCACAACAAAGAATAGTGATGAAGTTGAATGAGAAATATCACTAGTACATAGTTACCAACCCTGGCAATTTCAGGACAGAGGGAAGTATCCACCAACTAGAATAGTTAGGTTTACTTTATATTGGAAGACATTCCACTAAGAGTTGGAAATAGACTGGCAATCCAAATTACCAGGTCTATTACTAAGCTCTATCAATTTCCCTTGAGTTCTGGGTTCACCTAAACTCTATCATCCTCCCCATATACTGATTATTCATGATCTAAAACTCTATTTATCCATACATTATTATAATTGTCTTTCTGTTACAAGGCTTGGTACTCCAGACCTCTCTATAAATGCATTTGTTGTAACATTTTCATCTGAGTCCCACCAACCATAGACAGAGACAATGAATTGAGAGTAAGTTCTGCAACTCAATATACTGCTGAGCATTGTTAACACCAACTTTGTAGATTGGACAAAAGTTCTGAAAACATTATCATTTACCAAGGTGAACTACACTATTTGCCAAATTGCAGTCACTTGATTTCTCTCCCACCTCAAGATCCTAAAATTAAAATGGAGTATATCATCTTTCAAACTCAGACTTCTTGTAAAGATGATCTTACTAAGCCTTTCTGGTGGACAGAGGCCTATGGATGGCTTGCATTTATCTCCCATAAACCTTCATATTCTGGCACTCTTTTCAAATGAGTTGCAAAAGTTCCAAGCTTGGAACAGTCTCTTCAAGATGGTTGAGATCAGTATGCTCTACTTTCAGAAATCAAGGATTACTTGGCCAAGTTAGATTGGTGGTTGAATTGCACAACAACTATTCTAGCCAAGAACTTCAAGACTTTGGTAGGTGTATGGTGCTGGCTTTGACCAATCCTGTGCAAGAGACATGCACACTGACCAAACAACCTGACCCATCCATGCAAATAACAAAATGGCCTGAATATGAAGCTTTTCTTGCTGCTTAAGGCAAGCATAACACTTGATGTCTCTTGTGTGAGACTGCTGCTGCTCAACAGACCTATTTGAACAGAGAGTGACAGCTATTAACAGTCAGCACTCAAGTCTTTGAATGGTCTTGTAGCAAGGAGGACAAGAGTGTGTAGTGCCACATTCCAGTGCACAAGGCAGAAAGAGAAGAAACACTTGAACAATATAGTGAGGCACAGAGGTGCCACAATTCCTTCTCAAATGAGTGGAATTGCTGTGAGGAATTTGGTCCTAGTGATTGCAATCCTGATGCTGAGTTTCAGGAATTTTACACTTTTCCAGAAGAATCAACTGATTCTTGTGATCCAATCAAGCCTCCATATGACAGTACTAAGGTCCCAAGGGTTCTTAGTCCTTCATATCAGCCAGCACATCTTTTGGAATCTGAGTGACTCAATATGCCCCATGTTTATCTCCTCCAGCATGCTGTTGTTCTTTTGGAGCCAGTGGTGCCAGAATCATCAGCATTGCCTGCAGCATCATTAGAGCCCATACTCATTCCATTATCATCATCAGACTCCAGGTCAATTGACATGGTGCAACAGGAAATTTTAGAAATTCTTGTCTTGCACCATGGCTTTACTCTACCTCTTCCTTTTCCATCCTCACTCCCCTCACTAACAAGTGCAGCAGAAGCCAGACAACTTGTTTGTTGGCTAGGTTTGGGATGGGTCAAGTGCTAGCCTCACATTATGGCAGTTCCATGTGCAGCTCTGGTAAGGTCTTACTTAGAAGGCATTATTTCAGGAAAAAAACCCAAAGATGATAAGTGTGATCTTAACATTCAAAGCCATATCTCATTATTTATGTCTGAGCATTGTCAATACTTACACATTGTTGCCAATGATGATGACCAGTCCCAATCACTTTACATTTTTGACTTTGGGACAAATCTGAAATGTCATGGAAGCTGACATTGACTACTGTGGTGGATGCATTGATGGTGTGTTGCCTTGATTCTTGGCTTCACAAATCAGATGTTGCTGAGTATCTCTTCCAGCATGGAATCCCATTTCAAACTTGTCTTTCTCTTAAACTTGCTTCTAGAGCACTATGCCAATCCCTGCCACCTTCTGTCTTACTAATGCAATTATCTGATTTGTCATTTGGGATTGAGAATTACATTTCTTATTTGAGACAATGGGAGTCCCTTTTGAATCAACCTTATATGCATGCTGTATTGATGTGAGGGGGTTTTATTTGGTGATTGTGTGTGTCTGTCATTAGTTTCTCAACAATCCTTTGATGTCCTACAGGTTGATCATTGGTCCCAAACACAATGCTTAGAGTTTGCAACCCAAAAACCAATAGAAGATTTATAAACAACACTCTGGCTGAATTGAAGTTTGACCTTATTCTTGGTATGTATATATGTCACACTGGTGAGATTTTTATTCTGTTATTGAACTTCTTTCTTTTAGAATTTGGTCATCAAAACAGTGCTCTGCTTCTGGTTCTCCACAATGACAACCTCTGAAGCTAGTGGGAAAGAATATGGATGCTGGAATGGAAATTGTGAGTATAGCTTCTACAAACAACTGGCTGAGATCACAAATACTATTTCTCAAACAAATTCTTGAGGGCCCATTAGCTCAAAGAAATGATGCTATCTCTTATGTGGCAACAAAGATATTTATTGTATCCAGGACACTATGGAGTTGTGGTCCCAATCATTTATCAAACAGCATTTATCAAAATAATGAATGTCATATCTCAAAGATATCAGAGTCATAGTATTGTTACATGTATATGTACAGTGTATATGAACCCATAATCTAATCCATTTGTAGCTGAAAACTGGGTCAACTGTCAAAGCAAATGGAATGTTAAGTTTTTGGGGATATAGAGTCAACCTTGATGTGCCCCACATACAAAACTATATGGTTTCCAAATCAACTCACATGAAAGAGACGGATGAAAGGCTGATACATACCAATGCATGGTAAAGTTGGCAAGAGTGTTGTCTGCAGCTTTGATATTTACAAATTCTTTTTGCTTCCCCTTTTTCAAGATGAAAATGTCACCTCTCCAGCTCCCTGTTGCCTATAGTGAAATTTGGTAGTTAACTGATGAGTTCACATAGTTCTTAAAAAACAAATGGAACTGAGCTATTCTGTAGTCACCTGTGATGGTGACAAGGGCATAGTAGATATAGGGCTGGACTTTGTGGTTGGTGAAGATAGACTTGAGGTATTGTCACTTCCTGCAACAATTGGTTTGACATTGAACTTTCTTAGTGATAGGTTGTATATGTGACATGTCATAATAACACCCACCAAAAACCATTGTATAGTCCTACCCTGGGTCAACATCATATAATCTATTATGAATAAGAAAGTCACTCACACATGTGGTAGGGGTGAACAGTTCCAAAGTATTGACCATCTTGATGATTAATATGCAGTAGCAATGAGCACATTTCAGGTTCAACAAGGAAGGAAACAAGCAATATTTCCATCTGAGAGAATTGAATGAAACACAGAAATGTCTTACTGATGTATATCATTCTCATATAAATGTGTCTAAATACTAATGACACCATCCACACCCAGATTAAAAGTATCACCACTGAACTTGAGCATACCCTCAATGCTCAATGCTCTTATTGGTAATGCAAGACAATGGAATTGGGAGACAGTGCAGAACAAGTTGTGTAGTTTTAAGCTTACACTGATCATTCTCATAACAATGAGGTTGTTAAGGGAAAAAACATTAGATTTCATGCACCCTAGTAGCAATGACTATTCTGGCATGGACTTTCACTGCAGAGTGTGACTCTTCTTTGAAGCAAATGACTGTCTTTTGAGCCAAGCAGCAACACCAAAGGGATACTGAAGCAGCATTGTTAGAGGAATATAAGGTGGGTTGTAATACTCATGCTCTACCCTTTTAAAAATGTGTTGAGCCTCTTTAGGACCAGATGGAGACTAGCACACAACAGCTACTACTATTGCAAGGAGAGTGCAACAGGCTTTGATTGGATTTAAAACAAATGAAGGACAATCTCAATAACAGTATGAATAAGAAAGAGACTCTTGTTGCTACCATTTGACATCTGAAGATTTAATTGTCAACCCTTCAGAAAACTCATCAAAATACCTTGAAACAACTGGGGTCAGTCAAAAGAGAGCAAAAGACTCTTCAAGAGTGTATGGCTGTGGACCAGAAAAAAGTCAATGAGAAATTTATGAGTGCCTATCAAAATCAACAAATAAATCATCATTCTAACCTCAAACAACTTCTCAGGCTGAGCTGGATGCTGCCAAGATTGTCATCTCTGACTTTTAGGCAAAGTTGGAAGCCCAGTCTGAAGAGTCAACAATGGGTTACTATTCATTGCCTTTTTTTGCTCCCCATTGAATCCTGGATCTTAGATGGCCAAACAAAATCTTAAGCAGACTTATCAAATTACTCAAAGACAGCTTGAGTTGGTTGAAAGAGCATAGAAAATGCAATCTACAGAGGCACCAGTTGGTCATTCTCTATCTGTCTGTGTCCTTTGCTCATCCTTCATTGTTAGATGACCATTCAAAATCTCCAGATTCAGTTCTGAAATCTTCAGCAGATTTATAAAACAACTATGAGGCAACTGCAAATAACTAAAACAGAAAAAGAGAGTCTTGAAGCACAATTATCTGCTGAAAAGAAGTCTCTTGAAGAGAAAACAGTACACCTTCATCAATCAGCTTTTTGTTATTTCAGCTTTAACATTTCCTCAGATTGAGTTAGCAGCATTGAAATCTATTGAGTTGAAGCTGAGCACACAATCCATCAAATCATCAGTCAGTCATTTTTGTCTGCTTTTATTGTCTGTTTACTATCTAATACTTAGGTGACTATTCAAAGTCTTCAGAGTCAATTGTAGATGGCCAAGAAAGAGCAACAGACCCTGAATATTCAAATATTTGTTAAAGAGGGACTTCTGCAACTGCCTATTGACTTCTCATCATTTTTGCTCTGACACTTTTGTCAGGCTGAGTTAGCAGCATTGAAAGATATACAATCAGAAATGAGCATGCTGTCTACAAAAGCATGCTGTCTACAAAAGCATGCTGTCTACAAAAGCATCTGTTAGTAACTGATTCATGCATTTTTCCCTTCTCTGTTGATTCCTTATTGTTAGGCCACTATTCAAGATCTTCAGAGTCAAATGACAAGTCTTCAGAACACCTATCAAAACAATCTGAGTCAATACCAGGAGGAATTATTGACTGAATGGAAGAAGGTTCAAGAGAATGCAGTAAGCCTCTGGCATACTATTTCTCATCATTTCAGTCAACTAAAACACCCTTTTTCTCAGGTT